>AUXJ01001921.1:0-12548 GCA_000482205.1 Herpetomonas muscarum
CCATCATTATATCTCTCGTGTCGGATCCCCACAGCACATTCATATACATATACGCACACACACACACACACACACACAAACATAAGCGTACAAGCACCGCGTTTACCCAGCGCCCGCTGAAAGCATTACCGATACATACCGATACATACCGTTACATACCCAATCTATTTTTGTTTTTTTTTCTTGCCCCTTTGGACGGTATCAGGGGGGACTGTTGACCGACAAGGACAGCAACAGCAACGCTGTCTGTGGAAAGAAGTTTGAACAGGAGAGGGGACTGTCAGAGAAACCCGGCGCAGATCGCTGGTGCTACCGGGCCCCCGTTGTACACACACACGCACGTTCCCGCCTCCGTCCCTCCCTCCCGCACCTCCACCCCACCCGCAGTCCTCGTCTCCCTTCACCCCTGCCTCACGTAGGCGAGTAGCTGGCGGAGAAGCACTAGAGGTGCGCGCGTGTCCCCCCCTTGCTTTATTCTTTTTTTCTTCTTATTCCTGTTATTATCAAATTGATGTGGGTTGGCTGTGTGCTGTCGTCATATGCAGCAGCAGCCAGGAGGTCCCACAACTAGCCGCGGGAGGCTTGCGGGCCCTCTCAGCGATCTGCCCGTGCCGCCGGGCGCGTGGATGCTGAAGCCGCGCTCCAAGCTCTACGACTCGCGTCGGCAGGCCAGGACCTCTACCAGCCTGTTTAGCCTCCGCCGCGTCGGCGCGAAGGACTGGCGCCGGCGCTACGTCTCCATCGACGGTAGCGGGGTGTGCTACGGCAAGGACGCGCAGTCAAGGGAGAAGACAATATTCTTCAGCACCATCCGCGGTGGCGGCGCCGTGAGCGAGGCGGTGATGCTGCGGGAGAGGGCGCCCCGGGCGGTCGCGGCGTTTGGCTGGTTTCTCCAGAGCGACGTGAAGCAGGTGCTCTTCGCGTGTGACAGCGCCGAGGTGCAGCAGGCGTGGGTGCTCTTTGTCGGGGCTCTCTTGGGGCGTCTCGAGGCTGTGCGGCGCCCGCCGCCGCCCCTCCCGGCGCTGCCCCCCACAGACAGCGGCAGTGGGAGTGGTGCCCCGTCGGTCACTGGCGAGGCGGAGGCGGTGCCGTCTGCGTCCGCCACCGCTTTCGACGACGTGACCAACTTTGTGGAGGGCGACATTGGGTGGGACTCGACGCCCGCGAAGACAGCAACGGACCGGCGCGCGACGGCTAGCGCAGCTTCCTCCCCCGAGCCGTCGGATGCGGAGGGCGATGCTCACGCACCAGCAGGTGGGGCGGGGGGTGGTGCCGCCGCCGCCGCTGCCGAAGCGGACAGCAGCAGCAGCAGCAGCACCATGTCGGAGGCACCCACCGTCCCACCGCTGGGCGACGCTGACGACGACGACGGCAGCACCACCACCAGCAGCAGCAGCAGCAGCAGCGACAGCAGTGACTCTTCCGTATCCCTTGGGTCCGCCAGCGGTGAGGGGGGGACAGGTGGGGACGAGACGGAGTGGGGCAGCGACGCCGCAAGTGTGGCGCACGAGGACGATGCCGAGCGCGAGCGCCTTCTCGCTGCCGCCGCGGAGCCTCACCTGCACTTGGAGGAGGGTCGCCTGATTGCCCTCGGGCCCCACCTTGCCCCCGGCGACAGGGTAGCAGACGCAGTGTTTTCAGCGGCGGTCGACAAGGTGGCGCGCGGCGACCGTCTCGAGCCGCGCGAGCTTCTCGTCACACGCCGGTATTTCTACCTCTTCTCCCGGCGGAGGCTCGGGGGCGGCGTGAAGAGCCGCGTCGTGGCGGTCAGCAACATCATCGGCGCGCACGAGAGCACCGTCAGCCCCTCCCTCGTGGCGCTGCTCGTGCCGTCCTTCCACGACATCCTGGTGAAGATACCCACCACCACCGCCACCACCTCCGCCACCGCGAAAGTGTCCTTCGCAGGGAAGCACGGCGCGGGGCAGCAGAGCCCCATGAAGGAGCAGCTGATCGCGCACCTCTTCGCCCTGCACGACCACGCCACGCACGGCCGCCGCTTCCTGCTGCAGCGTAGCCCCGACGTGGGCAGCGCGATCCGGCGGAAGGCTGACGACAAGTACGCCCCGCTGGCGTCGCGCCCGGAGGACCGGATGAGGGCGGCCGCGCGCCTCCCTCTCTTCCCGCTGCTCCGGGCCTTTGGCGACACGGTGGTGCTGTGGTCGTCCGTCGTGCGCCAGGTGCATGCGGACCGGCCGCCGCAGCTGAGCGCGCTGGTCATCACGGACGGAGCTGTCTACCTCCTCGGCGATGCCCTCACGCGCGTCGGCCGGCGCACCTCCCTCGCGGATGTGCTGGCGGTGCTGTACGCCCGCGACGCGCAGACTATCCTCCTGCAGTGCCACCGCCGCGCCGTCGACGACGACGGCACGCGCCAGGGCGACGCGCTGTTCAGCGTCCAGCGGGCGGACGAGTTCGCCGGCGTGCTGGCCGCGGTGCGGGAGGCTGTGAAGGTTGGGTGGTGCCGCCTCCGCGTGAGGGTGGCCCCCTCGCGCCATCTCTACTCGCAGGCGCAGCTCACGAAGGGGCGGAGCCGCGGGACGCGGGCGGTGCGCCCCGATGCGGACGTGCCCGTCGGCAGTGCCGCTGAGAGGGCCGTCGCGGCGGGGGAGGCGGTGGTGCGGCGCAAGCGGAAGACGCTCTCGGAGCGGATGAAGCGCGCGTGGCGGGCTGGGCTGCGGCAGGAGACGAGGTACTTTGGCCACCTCCGCTCCTCCTCCAGCGCGAAGGGCGGCGGCTACGACAGCGACGGCAGCGACGCAAGCCACCCCAGCGCCGGGTCGCAGTCCACTGCAGCGGCTGCCAACGCGTCCTTCGCGTTCGGCCCCGGCGGTGGGGTGTCTGATTACCTCCTCGGGCTGAGCGACGGCGGCAGCAGCGGGGAGGAGGGCAGCGAGGGCGGCGGGACAGCGGCCACGGGGCCTGCCGCAGCCGGCGGCTCGCCAGTCATGGTCGCGATCGCCGGCCGGACGGGGGCCAGCGCGTCCCTCGCGGACTACCGCTTTGTCGAGGAGCTGGTGTGCGAATACGACGACCTGCAGCTGCTGCGGCGCGCCGGCAGCGACAGGGAGGCCGCGGTGCGGCGCTGGGATAGCCTAGGGCTGCGGAGGAGGCCGCAGGCCGCAGCCCTTGGCGAGATCCTGTATACAGCGCAGTGTCAGCGGCTGGGTACGAAGGCCATCGCGGCCCTCCGCCGCATCGACGGCGGCGACACCGTCGCGGCGGCCACAGCGGACATTTTCCGACGCTTTGGTGAGGTCCGGGTGGCGTGTCTGACCGCCCGCGGCGTCGCGGTGCTGCTCCCCCCGCCCGCGGCCGCGCCGGCGAGCGGCCCCGGCAGGGCCACTCGCCGGCAGGACCCGGCCCAGGCGCCCCACTCGGTTGAGTTTGTCGTGCCGTGGTCGGAGGTCGACGCGGTGGTTCGCTGCAGCGCCGGTGGTGGCGCGGTCGGCATCATGACCTGCAGCGGCTCCGACATGCACGACGCGGTGCTGGTGCTGGCCGACGACGCCGCCGTCACGGGCTTCCTGGAGGCCGCTGTCGCCGGCTTTGAGGCATACGGCCGGGCCCACCCCCGTGAGCAACGGCGTGTCAGCATCGGCCACACAAGCACGCCGCCGGCCCTCGCGGCGGGTAACGGTGGCGGCGACGGTGATGCGGGTGGCGCGGCCGCCTTACCGCTCCCACTACTGCCTTTATTCGTCTGCCCGCGGCCGGACAGCCTGGCGAGGGCGCTGCGGAGGTCGACTTACGACCCGTTCCCGACTGTCGCGCTGCGCTACACGGCGGCCAGCGCGAGGAGCGACCCCCTTCACCTGGCCGTGCTGCCCGACGTCGCCGAGCCGTATCGGCGGTTCGGCGACAACACCCTCTTCTTCTCCGGCATGGCGTGGCGCTTCCGCTCAGAGACGCTGGGCAAGACGGCGGGCCAGGTGCAGCGCGACCCCGGGCCGGCGATGAACCGCCGCAACAACCACCTGTTCAAGTCCTTTGTGCTGGTTGTGACCAACGTCGCCATCTACCATTGCACCAAGGGCGGCTACGAGCCGGTGCGGCGCACCGAGCTCACGAAGCTGAAGGCGGTCTACGTGCATGAGTCGGACCCCGACACGGTGCTCTTTGTCGTGCCTGCTGAGTTTGACATGTACCTGCGCGTCGCCGACGGCCGCGGGAGGGAGCTGGTCGCGCGCGTCCGCGAGGCGTACCTGCAGTGGACGGATCACGGCCTGCACGACGGCGACGACGCTGCGAGGTACTTTGTCCCGGTCCGCCATACCTCCCCCGTCGCCCCGCAGGGCTCACTGGTCAAGCCAGCCGACTTCAACGACACCCAGGCCAGCCGCTCAGCCGCCGACTGCCGCCAGGCGACGGAGGAGTGGCACCTGCGGTATCTGCGCCGCGCCGTGAGGGCCCACGAGGCGGCTGTAGCGAGCGCTGGCACCGCGGAAGGCGGCGGCGGCGGCGGCGGCGACGGAGATGCGCCGCCGCGGCCGCGTCAGCGGGGCGCGCCAGGACCCGCCCCGCCAGCGCAGAGGGACTGGGCGGCGGCGAGCGCGCAGATCAAGGACACCCACGCCGTTCTGCGTTTCGCCCACCGCCGCGCCTTCCGCTTCGGGCTTCGCGTAGATCGGAACGCCCTTATGGCTGTTGCAGAGGGGCTGCTGCAGCGCCACGACACCGCGCAGGCCGTCGCGGCGCGCCTGACAGCCGCCGTCGAGACTGGCGACGCCGCCAGCTACGCCGCGGCGGTCGCCGAGGCTGGGGCCCTCGCCGAACTGTCCCCGCTGGTCGCCTCCCTGTCCACCCGCTTCGAGCGCCGCACGGAGGGGCGTGAGTGCCTGGCGGAGGTGGTGTCCGCAATCGCCCGTGGCGACAGCGCGGAGGTGCGGGTGCTGCTCGACAAGGCGGGCGCGATGGGGTTTGACAGGGGCGTGCTGTGGCGGCTGCGTCAGCTGCACGCCGTGCAGCAGGAGCGCACCGCCCTGAGAGCGTGGCTCTCCGAGGGCGGCGGCGGCAGCAGCAACAGCGGCGCGGTCGAGGGTGAGCACACGGAGGCCGCCCAGGGGCTTATCGCGACCGCAGCCGTTGAGATTGGCCTCCCTGTGCCCCCGCCCCTGGACGCGGGCGCCGGTGACGACGGCGGCGCGGCCCTCGCCCGCCTCCGCGGGGCGCAGCTGTCCCTGTCAAAGGCCATCCACGCGGGCAGCTCCCTTGGGGTGGAGGCACTGCGGCGGGGGTGCGACGCCGCGCGTCGCGCTCTTGCCTCTGATACCGCCGTCGGCGCGGACAGAGCCAGGACCGGCGACAATGGTGCTGCTGCTGCTGCTGCCGTCAAGGAAGCGCTCCAGGCGGAGATTGGCCGCGCTGAGCACACGATTGCGACGCTGCAGCAGCACGCGGAGACGCAGCAGCGTGTCAGCGCCTTCCGCAGAGCAGTGCGGGCGCACCGTCGCCGCGCCGACTCTTCCAACGGCTACGGGCACTACACCGACGACGCCGATGGAGACGACGGCGCGGCGGCCCGCGGCCGTGCGCTGCGCGAGGAGTGCGCGCTGCTGCTGTCGCTGCTGCCGGCGGAGGAGCCGGTGTTCGCCACGGACCGCGAGGCGCTCGCGGTACACGCCCGCGCCCTCGAGGACGACTGCCAGCGCCGCTCCCTGTCCGTGACGCACAGGGAGCGGCAGGAGGCCGCGCGGCGCCGCTGCGAGGAGGATCTGCAGGAGAGCGCGAGAGCAGCGGAGGTTGCGGCGGCGGAGCGGCGGCTCCAGGAGCGGGGGCACCGGGCGCAGCGTCGCTCGCAGCTGCTGGAGGTGTGGTCGGGGCAGACGACGCAGCTCTGCGCGGAGCTGCGGGCAGCCGTGGAGGGGGGGTCCGAGGACGAGATGCGTCGGATGGCGAAGCGGTGCGTCGTCTTCCAGCGCTCCATCGCGGACGCCCTGAAAGCGCAGCAGAGGGAGGGCTCCCCCTCCCCCTCCCCGGGAGCTGGGGACGGGGACGGCTCCGTGACGCAGCGGGACTTTGCGCGATTCGCGGAGGAGGCCGAGAAGCTGCGGGCGAAGCTGACTGCCGCCGCAGAGGAGGCACGCGCTGTCGTGGCCCGCTCCGAGCGGCCAGCAGCAGCTGCAGAGGAGGCGGCTCCCGCCGCCGCCATCACCAGCGCCGCTGACGTAGCGAATGGGGAGGAAGGCGACGATCTGCCGGAGGACCTGCTGCGTATTGTGGAGCGGCGCGACACCGCACGGCTCGCGGCGTACCTGGGCCAGCACGAGCACTCGCTGACCCGCGCCTCCATCGCCACGGTGCGGGCGCGCTGGCGGGAGGCCAGCAGCCGCGCGCGGTGGGTCCGCCGCCTGCACCGCGCCGTCGCCTGCGCGCAGACGCTGGAGAGCCCCGTCCTTCTCCGGCGAGCGCTTGCGATGGCGGACGCCTGCGACGGCTACACCGACGCTGTGGTGGAGGCCGCGCGCGCGACGCTGACACCCGGCGGAGGCTGTCCCCCCCGCGGCGAGGTTGTCGATGGCGCGGTCGCATCGGGCGACAGCTCGCTTGTGCTGCTGGACACGAGCGCCTCCGAGCTGGCCGAGGGCGGCAGCGACACCGCCCTCTTGCCCGGTGACGCCACGACGCTCGCCATGGACGACGTCGCCTCCGTCAGCCGCGCTCCGCGTGGGGGTGATGGCGGGGCTACGTCCGCTGCTGCTGACAGCGAAGGCGACGGCAGCGAGCCGGAGGCGCGCCCTCCCCCTTTGCTGCACGGTGGCGTCGACGCCAACGACGAGATTGTCCTCGACTCCTCCCCGTCCAGTGCGTCTTCTCTGGAGGTGCCACGCTCCCCTGCAGAACAGGCGGAGGGTCCGGCGACAAAGCTGGTGTCCCTGCCCGTCCCTGAAGATGTCCTTGATGGCCTCGTCGCCTGCCTGCCACCTGCGGGGGAGCCCGGGGCAGGCTCACCCCACCGCAGCAGCAGTCCGTCGAGCCTACTGGTGGCGGTGCTGGCGTCTGCCATGCAGGCACTGCTCACCGCCGGGCCCCCCACGCTCACACTCCGCGTGGACGAGGCGGCCTCTTCATCGGGGGACGGCGTGTTGGTCGTCGGTGACGGGAGGGAGGCCAGGACGGTGCTCGTCGCGTGGGCCGACATCTTCACACGCCACTTGCGCCCCAGCGGCTTCTTCACCAAAACCCCCCGCACGATCGAGGACGCGCTCCTGTTCGTTGGCGACGTCGTCGTGAATGGCGAGTATGTGGCGCCGTACACAAATCGGCTCGTGAGCGATATCCGCCGTGCCCGGCCTTCGAGCGCCGCCGGCACACCGCCGACGAATGCAGCGGCAATGGAAGATGAGGCGCGCGCCCCTCACCCGTTGCTGGCCCCGGCGTATGTCGCGGCGATGCTGCAGAGTCAGCACATGGAGCGGGTTGTCCTTGAGCTGGTGAGGGTGGGCGCTGCATCGCGGGCGACGGTGGTGCTGCCCGAGTCGGCCCTGGCCAGCGACGCCCAGCTGGCGCGGCTTGTGTCCCTCGCGCGGACCTGCGACCGCCTCCAGTGGCCAGCGTGGCCGGAGCTGCATGGCGCTGTCGGGGTCCCTGTTGCCGCACACGCTGGGGACAGCGGCGGCGGTGGCCGTCCGCAGGATACGACCAAGGCGGAGCGAGGCGCGCCCGCGACGAGCACCCACACCACCGGCGCGAGCTCCACAGCCACCGCTGCTGCCCCAGCGGCCCGCCCTGACGCGGGCGTACGCCAGACTCGCACCACCGAGCCGTCGCGAGTGGCCCCACCACCACCACCACAAGTGCCTGCCGTGTCGTCCCCGTCTGCGCCGCCGACCGCTGCACGCGGCGGGCAGGCGGCCAGCCGGGTCGACCTGCAGCTCCAGTCGATGGCAATGCTGCGCGGCGCGGTGGCTGCCGTCGCCGCCTACTACAAGGCCAGTCTCACCCAACCCACTGGCGAGCTGGCCGATCTCTTTGACGAGGCTCTGCACCCCGCTGTCATCCCCGTCGTGCGGGACGCGGTGCTGCCGTCGGTGGTGTGCCTCCTCGAGGCTGGCCTCGCACGGCAGTCCCGCCTCGCCCGCCCCCGCACCGTCTGGTCGGTGCTGCTCGCCTTCAAGGAGCACCTGGCGCGGAGCATGTGCCACGTCGCCGGGCTGCAGGTCGCGTCGATCGTGGAGCTCGTCATAGTCCTCACGGATGTGGGGGAGGGGGGCCGCTACGCTGGGGCGCTGCGCCGGCGCCCCGCCGAGGAGCTCGATGCCCTTCGCGTGCGCATGTTCCTCCGCGAGTGCCTCAACCGGCGGCAGCTCTACGGGTTTCTCGACGCCTTCTTCCCTGCCGCTGGCGTGGACAGGGGTTGGAACGCCAGCACCAGCACCGCCACTGCCGCTGCCGCTGCTGGTGCGGGGGCCGAGCCCCAGTCGGTGGGGGAGGGCGGCGGGGGCGACGGCTTGTGGAGGTTCTACACGCCCCACCACTGCATCATGCTGCCGCGCCACGGCGACGCGCCGACCGAGCAGCTGTGGGCCACAGTCGCGAGGCTCTCTGCGCTGCCCTTCTCGCTCGCCGTCGACAGGGAACTGCGCTAGACGCAAACCGACACACAGACAGACACGACATGCACCGCAACAGTGAAAGCGGGGAGTGACTTCTACCTGCAGGTTAAAAAAACAAAAAAAACAACAACAAAGACCCACACATGTGAGGGGCAGCTGCCCCATCCACATCCACTGGTCTGACTCGCTTGCGGCACGTCAAATACCCACTCAAATACACACATATCGCTTTCAGTGACCATATGCTAATGTACCCCACACCCACCCGCCATACCACTCCCCTCCCCTCCCTAATTCCTTTACAGTCAAAGCGCGGAAAGCGACGACAGCAACAACAATAACAAGAGCTGGACAGTACCAGCAGGAACAGCAGCAGCGCTTCCCCCCCCCCTCTCTCCCCGCTCTGTCGCTAGCAGGGGAAGGCCCATTTCACAGGGAGCATCTCCCTCAACGGCCTGCAGATTAGGGGACCCTCCCTCGTGCCTTCACACGCGTATACATCCCCGTGCGCAGTAGCCTGTCGGCGACAGCGGAGTCCCCGCGTGGTGAAAAGATGCTGCGCTGCTCCCTAAGTCGCCTGGCGAAGCGGACACCCGGCTACGTCTTTTGGCGGCAGAACACATTGGTGGAGCTGGAGCATGCAAAGCGCAACTACTTGCTGTCGGAGCGGCCGGTGCCGATCGCGGAGGTGGCGCGGCGGATGGTGCGGGTGAAGGCCCGCTACGAGGAGACCGGCGACTTCCACGAGAAGAACCTCCTCCGCGGCGAGTACAAGTACTTCACAGGGAAGCCGTGCGACATTCGAGCGGCGCGAGCGCCGGACATGATTGGGTTTCTCCAGTGCGCCGCCTTTTTCGGCTTCTGGGACGCGTCGCAGGTGGAGCGGGTGATGGCAGAGCTGCAGCTCAAGCTGTCGGAGCTGACGCCGAACGAGTTGGTCTGCCTCTTCGGGTGCCTGCCTGGGGTGCGGAAGCAGCAGAGCGAGCTGTACAGAAAGGTGGCGCACCGCCTCGCCGCCGTGGTGCCGGAGCTCACACTGGAGGAGTGCGTCGCGGTGTGCCGCGCGTGCGACGACACGATGCCGGCGTCCCTCCTGCGGGGCCTCTTCCGGGCGATTGCGGCGGAGATAGAGCAGCTGGCCCCCGGTCAGGCCGTCGACATACTGGACGTGGCGAGCGTGGCCCCGTCGGCTGTCCAGCGCGCAGCCTCGGACCTCGTCGATGCGCTCAGGGCAAAGGCCGTTGCCGGGTGCGAGGAGCTGGGCTGCATGGATATCGCGGTGCTCTACACCACTCTGCAGGCCATGCAGGACTGCGACGCCGCCACGGAGGAGCGCCTGATCGGTCGGTTCGTGGCGGCATCTGGGCAGGACGGGTGCGCGCGCTCGGTGGCGATGATGCTCACCGCCGCGGCGACGGCGTCCCTCTCCACCTCGCTGCGGCTGGCGCAGCAGCTCGAGGATCGTGTCGTGTTCCTTGCCACAGATTTCACCCCCGACGAGCTGCTGCCAGTGTTCAGGACGTACCTCAGCTGCTTCGTAGCCATCTCCGCGCTGCTGGAGACGCAGACGGCGGGGCGTGGCCGCAGCTCCTCGAGCGCGAAACCGGCGTCGTCGCTGGCCGCCGAGATCCATGAGGCGCAGCAGCGGCAGTCCGCCCTCCGCCACGTTCTGGAGCAGCTCCACGACCAGCTTGTCGACCTCATGGAGGGGGCGGCTGCACTCGTGTCACCTGAGCAGCAGATGGGGTTGCTGGAGGTGTACGCGACGGCTGTTGCTGACCTAGATGCCTGCAACTCCGCACCGCCTTCGTCGTCGCCGTCGTCGGCAGCAAGTTCCTCTGGGCTGGCCCTGCGCCGGCTGCTGCCGCAGACCCAGCGAGTCATGCACCTCCTGGCTGACAAGGTCGTCGCCAGGGTGCGCCAGACCCCAACGCCAGAGCTAGTGCGGCTGCTGGAGCTGGGAAACGACATGGGCCCAGCGCTGATGCCGGATGCGGTGGTGGCGGCGGCAGTGCAGGAGCTGGCGACACGGGAGTGGTCGCTTGCGAGCGACGACGCGGCACAGGTGCTCGGGGTCCTGGAGGGCCTCACCGACTTGCGTGCGGAGCATCAGCGTCGCATCAACATGGCCCTGGCTCCGAAACTGCGGGGGTTCCTGTAGGGCTTCCGAGGACAGCAGTGCCTCTGCCCCCCTCCCCCCCCCCCCCCCGCCTTCCCTTTACTCCAGTGGCTACAGCTATTGAATACGAAAAAAAGGAGAGGGGAAAGAACACGCACACAACACAACACAACACACACACACACACACACACGCACACTCATTCACATACATACACCTCTATTGCAGTGGGTAATTAACACAATAAGAAAGAAGCCCGCCCTATTGTTCACAGACAACACAACCCCACTAAAAATGATACACACACCTCCTCCTCACAACGCTGCGGTTCCTGTTTTTCTCGTGTGTGCAAATGCTGTTTCTCCGTGACCGATGGTTTGGCGATTTCTCTGTGTGAACAGCACCATTACTCTGTCTCTCCCCTTATGATTTTCTGAATAATAATAATTATAATATGATATATTGTCTGCCCCCCGTTGAAGTAGCGCACACCTAAACAACACGCACGAACAGCAACAACAAAAAAGGAAAAGTGGTGACGGTGTGTTTAGCGGCCCACCAGGAAGGGGCCCACTAAAGAAAGAAAAAAGAGGAGGCTGAGGTCCGTATTGCCAGAGCGCTCTGCTCCGCCATTCACGGCCAAATACTGCCTGTAGTGACGGGCAACTCTGTCAGGGGGGTGAGGGGGATATTCAAAGTACCACCGCACGGCTAGCACACCAGGCACCCACCCCCCCGTCGCGGCAGGTGTCCTCCTCATGATGCAGCGGAGCCGCCTCTCCCGGTCTGCCTTCAATGAGCTGCAGCTTGTTGGCAGCCGCTGGACACGCATCCTTGCCAAGTCGACCGTGCGGGAGGTGGGCCCCCCGCACGTGCAGGCGAGCCTTGCCACGCCCTGCATCACCATCATCCCCACCCTGCACGTCGCCGGTATCCGCTTCTACGACCGCGTGCTGGAGTACATGCAGCAGGCCGTGCGCCGCAACCCGGCGACGGTGATCCTGCTAGAGGGCATCTGCGACAGCGCCGAGGCCGAGGCGCAGCAGCTGGCCGAGTACCAGCAGATCGCCCAGAACGCGGAGCTGCGGGAGACGATGCTGGACCGGGCGAACGCAAACAACCTCTACCCCGCCGAGGTGCAGCAGGAGATCTGCGCGGAGCTCGCCCTCGACTACGCGACGCTGCAGCGGCACGCCGACACGGTGCGGCTGCAGGAATGCTACCTGCGGCCGAAAATGGCGGCGCTGTGTGGGCTGAACTTGCGCAACAACGCCGACCTGGACATGCACGAGGTGCAGAAACTGCTGGAGGAGGCGGCTGCGCGGCTGGCGGCGCAGGGCGAGTCGCTGCCGCGGAGCGTGTCGGTCAGCGAGATTGGCAAGTTCCCCGCCGTGCGAAAGATGCGGGAGCGGAAGGTGGCGGCTGTGGCGCGGCTGCAGTGCGAGCGGTGGGCGGAGGAGGAGGTGGAGGGGGAGGTTATTGTGCCGTGGGGGTTCTACCACACGGAGGCGATTGTGCACTACATTTTTGAGGCCAACACCGCTTCCGCGGCGACGGCCTCCTCTTCCCCTTCCCCCCTTCCCCCACCACAGCCTCGAAGGAGGGTGCGGGTGCTGGTGAGGGGGCGGCGGCGACGAAGCCCCACGCGCGACCGCCACTGGTGTTTGTGGAGGCGGACGAGCTCGTTTGCAAGGTGCCCTTCGACGTCCCCCGGGCCATCTTGGAGCCAGAGAGCGAGCGTCCCCCGTGCGCGGATGGCGACGGAGGGGCCCCTGCCACTGCCACTGCCACCACCACCACTAACAGCAGCGACAAGAAGCAGAACGGCTGAGCGGATCACAGCCGGTCCCCTCTTCCTCCCCCTTGCACCCCTT
>AUXJ01001923.1:0-10247 GCA_000482205.1 Herpetomonas muscarum
GGAGGGAAAGCGGAAGTAGGGAGAAAGGGAGAAGGAGAAAATTTGTGTAAACACGAGAACAATGGCGACGACAAAAAAAAACAGACAAGGCGCGCAGAATAGTCATTATGTGGAAGCAACAGCTTTGAAACAACAACAACAACAACAACGGGAATAAATGATCGCCAGGCACTGCGTATTCTGCTCCGAGACAGATCTGGACGCTGTAATAGGAAAGAAGGGAAATATAACAAAAAATGAAAAATAACAACGGGTAAAAAGCATACCAAATATCAGAGAAAATGAATGACCCAATGCAGAAAAAAAACCATGGGAAAGTGTAAACGAGCAGAGAGAGAGAGAGAGAGAGAAAGAGGGCCTGAGCGTGGGCAATACAGAGCAAAAAAAAGGGGAAAAGTTACGGCGCATGTGTGTGTGTGTATGTATGTAGGTATCTATGACTCTTATGCTTTTCGATCCTTTCTTAACCGATTCAAATATACATATGTATAGTATATATATATATGAGAAGGAGGAAAAGGAGATTACCAAAGTGGTCCCCAGCCAAAGTAGAGCGTGGTGAAGTTGTCTGTGCGCGTGGCCTCGGTGATGAGGTAGTTGACCTGCTGCTCGGGGGTGAGGCCGAGCTGCTGCACCCTCGTCGCGTCATCGTCAAAGGCCTTCGTCATAAATAGCAGATCGGGTCTGCGGCAGCTGTCGGGCGTCGTGTTGAAGATGGTGATGTCCTTGTTCAAGACGGCTAGCTCCATCCCGCGGAGCTTGTTGCGGATTCGCTCGGCCACATCCTGGGGGGAGCGGCTCTTCTCCATCATGTTCTTGAGCTTGCCCTTGTGCTGCACGATTGGGTCGTGGACGAAGGCGGAGAGGAGCGCCATGATGCTGTCGCGGTTCTTGTGGAGCGCTGTTTGCGTGCGCACCGCGGAGGCGCGAAAGACGCCGTCGACGCCGAAGACCTCCATCGCGTTCGTGAGCATGCGGGTGAGGCGGAAGGGGATTGTCTCTGGTAGCACGTGGCGCAGCCGGCCAACGTCGAAGCTGTCACCAAAGTCGATGTGCACAATCTTGCCGGTGGACATGGAGAGGAGGATGTTGCCGAGGTGCCGGTCGCCGAGGCCGAGCACGTACCCAACAAAGGACATGGTCGCGAGGGAGGTTGTGAAGGCAGTGCGGCGGTCAAGCCACTGCTCCGCCGCGTTCGCGCGGTGCCACAGCGCCCGCGAGACGTCGACGGCGCCGCAGTTTTCACTCGCCATGACGTGGTCGAGGACTTCCGTGCGCTGGATAACGCTGAGCTTGTCCCACTGGCCAAAGGACTCGACGTAGGCGCGCAGCACGTTCGACTCCTGGTGCGTGCGGACGTGGGAGATGGTGGAGCGGTAGGTGCAGATGGTGTTGTTGATGGTGTTAGCGTTTTCGACCCAGCCGAGGAGGCCAACGTTGGAGCTGATGGGGATGACGGGGAAGCGGTGGATGTACGCGCTGCTGGGGGTGCGCGTGTGGCTGAGGAGGATGTTCACCATCCCGAACAGCTGCATCACGCGCTCGTCCATGCGGATGTCCTCGTTGCCCTTGAGGCAGTAGGCGTACATGCAGCCGTCCGACCCGTTGAGCTGGATGCGACGCGGGCGCTTCTTGGACGGGATAACATCCAGCTTCGAGCTGAAGGAGGCGATGGTGGGGTAGTCCTCGTAGCCAATGTCGTACTCGCCGAACACCGCCACGGACGAGTGGTGAATCCGCAGCAGCGGCTCCATCGCCTTCTGCGGCTCCTTCCCAAGCTTCTCAGAGATGTGCTTTGTTATTTCGTCGATCAGCTGCGCCACGATGCTGGCCGCCTTCTCGCGCTCGCCGCGCTGGTCGTCCTCGATGACCATCTGCACAAACTGCCCAATGTCGCCGACGGTGTAGAGGAGGTGCTTGCGGTTCGCGCGGAAAATCTCCAGCGTCGCCCACAGGCGCCGGTGCACCTCCTCGCGGTCCTCCTCGTACTCCGCGTTGGGGTTCCACGCGGTCGCGACGCGACTGAGGTTCTCCCGGATCTTCTCGATGGGGATGGTGGAGACGTCCACGAGGAGCTTCGCCATCGACTCCGCCTCGTTGCGGATGCGCTTCGGGCAGCGCTGGATGATCGAGCTGACAAGGGCGCGCTTGCGCTGCGTCGGGGCGTCGGCGTAGGTGTCGGTGTCGTCGGGGATGAGCACGACGAGGAGGGGGAAGATCACCGCCTGAGGGTGCTCCTCACAGAGAGAGCGCAGGATCATGCAGATGACCTCCCTGACGTCGTGGCTGTTGTTGCTGAGGTGGCCAATCAGCTGCGGGATTGTTTGTACCCAGTGGTCGACCGGGATGCGGCAGATGCTGTCCGCAACCGTCTCCTTGAGCATGTCGACGCCATTGTGGATCACCCACAGCTGGAGAAGCCGCATCACGCCGGGGAGGGCCTCGGAGGAGTTGGTGCACCGGCAGATGGCCGCGACGAAGCCCTGGTGGGCGGCCTCGACGAACATGCGCAGCTCATCCGGGGAGAGCTCGTTGTCGCGCTGCTGGATGCGGTAGTTCATGAGACCCCAGCTGTGCCACACCTCGTAGCTGGAGGACACAGCGCGAATAGCCTTGTGCAGGTGGCCGAGCTCTTCCTCCCGGTAGCCGCGCTTCCAGAAGGAGTCGGCGTGCAGGTCCTGCTTCCATGTCCCGAGGCGGAGCTGGGCGTAGCCGAAGCACTTGGGGTCCGTCACCTCCAGCGCCTCACCGCGCTCGTCGAGGAACGTCTCCATCGCCGCGACGGCCTCGGTGCGCCGGCCCTGCGCCCACAGGTGCGAGAGGAAGCCAATCGCGACGTTCGGGTTCTCCTCCGTGCGCACGCCGACCGATGTCAGCGGGACAGCCGTCGGGGACGCCGCCGCGTTGGCCTCGCCAGACTTGTGCGAGGACCGGCGCAGCCAGCTCATCGCCCACTGCGAGAGCTGCGGGTAGTCGCTGGAGGTCGTTTCACAAAAGTGGAGAATCATCTTCGACAGCTCCGTTGGGCGGAGAACGAGGGAGTGCAGCAGGATCGACCGCAGGCTGGGCTGCAGCGAGTCGGGCTTGAGGCTGAGGAAGCGCCGGGTCCAGCGGTCCACGATCTGCGCCCGCACCTGCTCATTCTGGGAGAGGCAGTAGTCCACCGTCTCCCCCATCTCGGTGAAGTGCTGCAAAAAGGCCAGGTCGCCGTAGGCGTGGGTGTAGCTGACGGGCATCAGCGTCCGCAGGCTTTCGTCGACGACGAACTTGGACTGGATCAGGGAGGCCCGCACGTTCTCGTACGCCGCGGGGGTGTTCTCGGCGATGGCGCTGCGGAGGTGCGCGCTGTTCACGAAGAAGAGCCGCGTCGCCGCGTTGTTGCGCTCCGCCAGGGAGATGCAGTCGGCGAGCCGCGGCACATCCTCCCAGCGGCTGAGCACCCACGCGGCCGTCGCGCCGCACCACGCCACCGTCGACGACGACGGCGTCGGTGTTGTGTTCACGCGGTAGCACACCTGCCGGGCCACAGAGAGGGCCGTCTCCCACTCCCCGCAGAAGCAGAGCGTGCGGACGTAGCCCTCGAGCACGGTGGGGGTGACAGCGGGGCCAAAGACGTTGCTGCCGACCAGCTCCGCGTACACGCCCTTGGCCTCCGTCCACCAGCGCAGCAGCTCAAAGGCGAAGCCGTCCTTGTGCTCGCCGCGGTAGCGGATGGCGTGGAAGAGCCCCACCACCGAGTCCTGCATCTCGCGCTGCGAGTAGAGCCACGCCAGCGGCCACACCACCTTCTGGATCACGTCGCGCGGCATCTGGGAGTACTTGTAGGTGCTGAGGGCGATCAGGAGCTTGTTCTCGAGGTAGCTGAAGGCCTTGTCGTACATGTGCGTCCGCTCCGCCGCTCGCACAATGTTCTCGGTGCTGAATAGGATGTTCGGGGCCGTGGGGATGTGCGCCTCGATCGCGGAGGCTTCGTTGGCAGTGGACTTGCGCCGCTCCAGCGCGAGGTGGGCGACGTTCTTGTGGAGGCCGAGGGAGCGCGTGACGGACTGGAAGGCGGAGGTGAAGTTACTATCGTCGCTGTTCTCGTCAATGTTCCCGCGTGCGTTGGTCGACCGCCCCCCGTCCCCGCCAGGTGTCAGCGTCGAGGTGCTCGGGGCAGCCGTCGTGCCGGTGCCGTGCGGGACCCTGAGGGCGCCGTTGCCGCCTTGCTGCCCCGCTGTGTCCTTGACATCTACCAGCGACTGGAAGGTCGACTCAAAGTCAAAAGTGTCCTCGTTCGTCGCACCGTCGCCGCTGTTCGGCAGCTCCAAGTCGTCGCCCCCACGCACCGTCGGCCGCCGCGCGTCGTTCGGGGCGCCGTGCTGGCGCTGGAGGTCGCTGTGGTGGGGGACGTGCGATCCAAGCGGCCCGGTATTGAGGCGGCGGACGCCCGCGGGGTTGGGCTCCGCGGGGAGGTTCTCGCCCCCCGCGTTGCCCGCACCTCCGGCGTTGGTGTGGAAATTGAAGCTGCTCACCGAGTGGACGCTGCGGATGATGCTCTCGTTCTCGGAGGAGTAGATGGTGCGGTGATCGGCGCGCTCGAGGGAGCGGAGCTGGTCAATGACGTCGGGGTGGAGGTTGGGCGGGTTGTGGTCCAGGTAGTCAGCGAGCCCGAGGCACTTGCTGGAGAGCTCGCTGTCGCCGCAGTTGAGCACCATCGTGAGCACCTCATTGGTCTTCTTGATCTGCTCCGCCGCCATGACCTCGTACAGGGACTTGAAGGAGGGGTGGAAGAGCTCACGGCGGAGGGGCTCGTGCTTGTCGAAGAGGTCGATCATCATGCGGAAGGCGGGGTGCGGCGAGACGAGAATGATGCACTTCTGGAACTCGGCGAACCACTCGCGGAGCTTGTTCTCCTTCGTCCGCATGCCCCACTCCACGTGCTTCATGAAGAGCGAGATCTCCTGCCCCCGCGTCGATGCGCTGGGGAGGGCGGTCGAGCTGAGCGCGTCCTCGTCGTCGCCGGAGAAGTCAGCGCTGTCGGTGCGCCGGATGAAGCTACCCCCAGCGTTTCCGGCCGTCAGGACGGGGTGGACGGTGGTGGAGCTCCCGCCGGCGCTGGGGCTTGGCTGCGTGCCGGGGTTGCTGCTTGGGGCGAGGGTGTTCACGGTGGTGGTGGAGGCGAAGGCAGGCGAGCCCATGTAGCCGCTGCCCCCCGCCGCGTTCGTCGGCATGCGCTCGTCCGCCTCGACGAGGTGGCCGCGCAGCTCCTTCACCATTGGCCGGCCGCTGGGGTGCAGCGCGGAGAGCACCTTCAGCGACTCGCGGACGCCGTGCGTGGACAGCCGCGGGCCGAGCTCGTTCAGCTCGCAGTGCCGCGTCAGAGTCCGGATGCCGTGCAGCAGCGACGGGAAGTACTGCACCGCCTTCAGCTCACAGACAATGTGGACCGCCGCGCAGAGGGACTGGCTGCGCACCTCCGCTAACTGGTCGGACTGCTGGATGAATTGGATCAGCATCGGGAAGACAATCGGGATGCAGTGCGGCGGGATGTAGCTTGCGTTGAGGAGGATCTCGACGACGCGGAGGCAGAACTCGCGCGTCTCGGTGCGGTCCTGCAGGGCAACGTCGACCAGCCGCGGGTACAGCCACGCCCACGACTCGGACTGCTCCTTCGCCGACAGCTTCCCCGGCTTCAGCGCACTCACCACCTCCAGGACGCCGCGGAAGAGGGGGTGGTCGGTCGGGTTCCACAGCTGCTCCAGCAGCACGACAATCTCGGGCAGCACCATCCTCGCGACGCGCTCATGCCGCATCGCGGTGATGCCTGCGAGGACGTGCAGGGCCTCGATGCGGAGGCTGGGGCTGTCGGTGCTGCGCTTGGCGATCTGTAGGACGCCGCGGACGGCGTGCACCCCGCCGACAAGTTCCTTTTTGTCCTGCGTGTACCGGATGAACTGCAGCATCGTCCGCAGCGCCTGGGAGCACACCGCCTCGGAGAGCGTCACGTCCAGCATGCGGCTGAGGGTGCGGTAGACGATCACGGTATAGTCGTAGGTAAGGTCGAGGTCGGCCTCGTCGAGGATCGCCAGGTCGTCGTTGCGCTTTTTTGTTGTCTCGGAGCGGGGCTGCACGGAGGGGTCGATGGCGCCGAGCTGGCCAAAGAGCATCAGGATGTAGCTGAGCTCCTCCTTTGTGCACGTGCTAGAGGTGTAGACGTGCGCGAGGGAGGAAATGAGGTCGTGCTGGCGGTTGTGGCTCTGGTTCACCGGCGCGGGGCACATCTTGTTAATGTTAACGAGCACGTTGATGGAGGCGTGGCTGAGGGCCGGGGAGGAGGTCTGCTTGAGGATCTCGATAACGAGTGGGTACAGCTCCATGATGTCGTCCTGGTACTGCAGGGCATCGCGCTCGTCCTGTAGGAGCGCCACGAGAATTGTCTCGAGCGTCTTGAGCACCGACAGCAACACCACATCGGGGACGGCGTCGTCATTGCTGAACTTTTTGCGGAAGGCGTAGAAGATGCGGCCGAGGTGGTTGCTGAGGGGGCGGACGCAGAGGCGGGTGAAGGTCTGGAGATCGGCCATGCTCCGCAGCAGGATGCGCACTTCGTTGGTGTACTCGAGGATAACAACGCACGACTCGATGGTCATATACAGGCTCTGCTGCACAGCGATGACTGACGGGGAGGGCTTCGGCTCCTGCGTGATGGCGACCAGGAGCTCCACCGTCTTCTCCCGCACCTGCGACGGGCCGTTAAGGAAGCTCAGCAGCGCGGACAGGATGCGCTGCTCGGACAGGAAGGCGCGGAGGTTGACCGCGTTGGCGAGGAGCGTGATCTCGCCCAGCCGGCACGCCGGGTCCATCTCCATCAGGACATTCTTCACGTACGACTCGAGAATTTCGGTTACCCGTGTGGAGTAGGTCGAGGTCTTGTGTTCGCGGGCGTAGTGGATCCACTCGTTGAGGCTCGAGATCACCGTCTCGCTGCTGCGGATGCGCACCGTGGAGTCGGGGTCGCGCTGAAACGGCAGGATAACTGTCTTGATCTCCTCCAGCTGCTGCACGGAGGTGACGGGGCGGCGCGAGAAGGCGCCGAGGGCGACGGTGAGGTCGCTGACGGCCGGGGGACCGGCGAAGACGGCGGTTTGGTTTGGGCTAGAGGCGGTCGGCGTCGTGGAGGCGACGGAAGTGGGCGAGAAGGGGAAGACGAGGCCGCTGCCGACAACCGTCGACGGCGGTCTCGGCTGCACTGTGGTACTACTCCTGGCAGATTGGGAGAGGCCGGGACAATCCGGCGCGAACACACCCTCCATCCCCGATGGTGCGGCAGCGCCGGGGCGGCTGGGCGGCGGCGGCGGCGCTGCCGCGCTATTGATCTTACTCCCCAGCCCGAAGAGGCCACTGCCGGGGTTGTTGCCGCTGTTGGTGTTATTATTCGTGCTGCCGCTGAGCTCCGTTCCGCTGGAGCGCAGGTATTGCCCCGTGCCCCCCGCAGTGACGCTGCCGGCGCTGCCAATGGGCGGAAACTGCGGCCCGTCCGGCCCGCCTCCTCCGCCTGCCGCTACGGCGCCCCCTACCGCTGCTGAGGAGGAGGGGTTTCGTGCGCGGTCCCCCGCGGCGACCGGGGTGCGGCTGGGGTCCTTCAAAGTGACGTCGACGAGGAGATCGAGCGACTGCTGGATCTCCGGCGCGACGGCCGGCACCATCTCCTGCACGCGGTTCAGGTGCTTGACCAGCTTCGCGCTAAGGGCGGCGTGGGTGATGTACGGGATGCACCGCCGGACCACGTCCTCGAGGTTGGACGAGAGATACGTCGGCAGCCCCGCCACCGTCTGTGCAGTGGGGCTGCCCGAGGGGGAGCTGGGCGGCAGGCTACCCTGGCCGCGGCCGGTCGGGGAGAATCGCAGACTACCGAGGTGCTCATGATGCGCGTTGATGTTGTTGTTGTTGTTGCTGTTGCCGGCCTCGCTAAGGTGCAGGCTGGCGTTGCTAAAGCTCAGGTCTCCCAGATCCTGCTTCGTCCCCGAGGATGGGCCGGCCATCGAGCTATGGCCGGTGCGCCCATGGGCGCTGTCTGGGGACGGGTCATGCTCCTGTGTGCTGGTGCTGCTGCCAAAATGGTTGGTGCTCGACAGGGCGTGTATGGGCGGGCCGCGGCTGGTGTTGGAGCCAGGCCCCTGCACGGACGAGGCGGCCGCAGCGACGGTGGTGGCCAAGGAGCTGAACCCGCCGACGGTGTCGCCGCCCTCCGAGCGGCCGCCGGTGTCGGTGGTGGACGTTCGGCGCGGTGTCAGCGACAGCGACTGGCCGGAGCGCCGGCGCGACTGGCGGAAGAAGAAGGTGCAGATGGCCGCGACGATGCGCCAGCACGCCTCCTGTGTTTCGGGGCGGGAGATGTACCGGTGGAGGATCGAGTCGAGGTTGACCTTGTTCGTCGTGTCCAGCACCGCGTACCCGACGCTCTCGATGAACGCGGCGACGTTGTTGAGCTCGTCCGCCTTGGCCCGCTCGTCGCGCACATTCTTCACCGGCTCCATCACAATAGCGCAGTAGGTCGAGCGGCGCGGCAGCGAGGCGATGTCGACCGGGGCGATGATGGGGACGAGGTCGCACACGGCCGTCCGCACCAGCGGGGACTTGGAGATGCGCTGCTGCTCCGTCACGAGGACGCACAGCTGCGGCATCACCTGCTTGTCCAGGCTGGGCAGGCCCCGGTTGAGCAGCAGCGCCCGCAGCGCCATGAGCGTGCTGACGATGGTGGCCTCGTTGTGGTGGCTGGTGTTGAGGGCGCGGATGGAGTCGTCGCACACGCGGCGGTTCTCAATGACCACCTCGCTGTGCCGCATCGAGGACGTGCTGCTGAAGGTCGCGCAGAGGCAGTCGAAGGCGGCCTTGCGGACGAGGCGGTCGGCCGAGCCGGCGAGCGTGGTGGCAAGCTGGAGCAGCTGCGTGCGGAGCTGGCCGGAGACGTAGCGGGGGTTGACTTCGACGGTGGCGGCGGCGAGGAGCATGACGGAGAGGTACTGTGCCTGGTAGAGCGTCTTGGACTGCTGGGCGCGGCCGTGGAGCTGCATGAGGGCCTGCTCGCAGGTGTCCTTGAGCTCCTTGGGGACGAACACCTTCAGCGGGGAGTCGGCCATGTTCAGGTCCAGCTGGAGGAGCCGCTTGTAGACGCGCTGCGCCTCCACGCAGGAGCGCTCGATGCCGGACTGCGAGAAGGTCGACAGGATGCGGCAGAGGCGTGTGAACTTTTGCTGCGGTCGCGTGTAGGGGATGGGGAGGAGGCCCTCGATGAAGTGGATCGCGAGGAGGTGGTACGCCTCGTTGGTGGTGGCGGCGAGGTTGCCAAGGACATCGCGGATGCGCTGCTCGAGGTAGTTGTCGCGGAATGTGACGTCAAAGTTCGACACGGCGCGCGCCTCGATCGCGTCGAGGACGTCCCGCATCACCGCCGGCGCGTGCGGGCCCTCCACGGCGCACTCCAGCTCCACCAGAAGCTGGTTGATCTCCTCGTCGTTGCTATCGGCAGGGCCGAGGCCGCCAGCCATGCCCGCGCCACCCACCCCGCCCCCACCGGTGCCAAAGCCCGCCGTGGCGACGTCCGTGTAGTTGGTGCGCGTGCCGCTGTAGTAGACGCTGCTGCCGTGGGACTGCACCGCGGCGACGGTCATGGCGCCCATGATGGCCGGGGCCTCGCGGGTGAGGCTGGCCTTGGCGTTGAATATGGCATTGTGCGGGACGGTGTTGGAGGCGATCGGGGGCGGCGTGGGGCCCCCGGAAGAGGCACCCGCGGCAGCAGCAGCCGAGGCTGTAGCAGTTGTGGCAGCGGCGGTGCTGCCGCGGGGGGTCCCTGGGGCTGTGGCGGAGCTAGAGAAGCGGCCCTGGTGGCTCACCGGCTGGCCCCCGCCTGCAGCAGTGGAGGGGCCCACCTGAAGATAGTGCACCCCACCAGGCTGCTGCTGCTGCTGCTGTTGTTGTTGTTGTTGTTGTTGTTGATTGTAGGAATGCCCCCTATTGTGATTAATCGTTCCGGTGGTGGTGCCCCCAGCGGTGGGTGCTGCTGCTGCGGGTGGTGGGGCTGCACTTGCGCTTGCGTTCGCCGATGCAGGAAAGATGGCGTGGCCGCCGCCGCCAGCTGCTGCGGAGGCGTTGCCGGAGCCTGAGAAGGCCGGCCGCTGTCGCCCCGCGTTCGTCCAATGCATTGTGACTGCGAGGAGGTGGCACTAAGGTATCTACAAGAGATAGAATCAGAAAAAAAAATGTTT
>AUXJ01001946.1:0-17063 GCA_000482205.1 Herpetomonas muscarum
GTAAAGGAGTCTCTCGGGGAGACTGACGATGCCACTGCTTCCGCGCCTGAGGCTGCGAAGGGTACAGCAGGCGAGGGCGAGCCCGCTGACGGCGGCAACGCGGAGGTGGATGACGAGGGTGGGTCGGCCGAGTTCCCAGAAGTCGATCCAGAGGACCCGCCCACGACTCCAGAGTTCGCGTCGGAGGAAGAGGTTGGCGAAGAAGCGGACCTGTAGCGCTGCATATGGGCATTTCACCTCTTCGATAGCGTCATATCTGTATATAAATGATTGACCGCTAATGAAAACAACAAAACACAACAACAACGACAACGGAGCAATGGTGGTACACGGCAGATGGCCGTGTAAAGTTTCCCCGTTCCGCTGCTGCGAATGTAAAAGCATGGGCGTACTTTTGTGTTGCTCTAGTTTGGTGGCCCAGTATCTGCCATGGTGTGTCATCGCACCAGAATGAGAGATTCCCCCCCCCCCCTCCACCCTTTGATGTTGCGGAACAAATATTTGCCGGCACTCATTGCATGTCCTTTTGCACCCCTCCTCTCTCTCCCTGCTTCTGAATCTGTAACATGTAGTTCCCTATTCTAGCTGTCTCTCTCGCAGTCTACCCCTGTTTTCTTTTCTTTTGCTATCCGCCGCTCCCTTATTATTTCTCTCCTACACTCCCCGGTCCGCGTTCTGTTATTTAGCTCGCACTACAAAACATAAAACCCAACACGACAGAGCGGAAAACAAAGAAAGTTAATCACGAGTCTCGTCGATACACACTCCCACCAAACTAACCCCCTCCACACACACACACACACACACATCTACATCACACGTCACAATGCGTCGCGTCTTTGCTAGGTCCAGCATCGCCACCGCGGTCGCGTTCCGCTCGTACGCCTCCAAGTTCTTCACCGACAGCCACGAGTGGGTGGAGCAGAGCGGCGAGGATGTCATTGTCGGCATCACGACCTACGCTCAGGAGAGCCTCGGCGACGTTGTCTTCGTCTCCCTGCCCCAGGTTGGCGACAAGGTCACCGCCAAGGACGTCATTGGCGAGGTGGAGAGCGTGAAGGCGACCAGCAACGTCTACTCCCCCATCGATGGCACCGTCACGGCCGTCAACGACGCCCTCAAGGACGAGCCGGGCCTCATCAACCAGTCCCCGCAGGAGAAGGGGTGGCTGGTGAAGGTGAAGTGCTCCGAGATCCCGAAGGGTCTCATGGATGCCGATCAGTACAAGAAGTTCCTCGAGTAAGTCCCACTGCGAACAGATTTTTTTGACTATCAAGGCAGAGGGGGGAAGCGAAAAGGGGAAAGAAGAAACTGAAGAAATTTTGGCTCCTTGAGGTCCTTACTACTTGAAACGAGGGATCGGCAGGCGTTTGGTCTTGCAAAGCAAGCTCGCTCACCGACTTAGGAAAACCCTTAGCGTTACGTTTCCATTGATGACGCGCGTCCTTCGTTCTCGCTTTTTTTTTCTATTGTATTCTTCTTTCGAGTGCGACCATCATTTATACAACACGACACCCGTACACACAGAAAATACACATACTATCAAACACATGCAAGCGTAGTCGTTATTTTCCCCCCTTTTCTTGGCTTGACTATCAATTCCTTCCCTAGTTGATTTTCAGAAACCGGGTTGGCGCGGGCAAAAAAAACGTCATCAAAACACAAAAAATCAACGTAGCCACTTTTATTTCCGTACACAATGGACAAAGTACACATATATACACACGTCGCGCAAATACTCATTTCCCAACGGGGTGTATTTGGGGTAATTCTTGTATCGGTGCTACGTGAGCTTCCTATCCCGGGGACAGAACGCTTCATTTTGCTTTCTTCATATTTCGCTCGTTACTCCTGTATCGCGGAGCCGTCCTTCCCTCGTTCTCTCTCTCTCTCTCTCCCATCCATGTGTTTTCATTATTTTTAAAAAAGGGTATGTGAAGAGCGACAGCACTCAGATTATCAAGATTACCTTAGCTTCCGTCATCGGAATGAAGGGCCAAATACGTGTTTCGTGTACCTGCCTCTTCACTGCATATTCTCTCTTTACCGTTTGTCTTTTTCCTTTTATTTTATTTCACTCCTCTTACTCTTACTTTTACTCTCTCCCTCCATAGGCAATGAAGAGGCTGTTTTGCGTGAACAGAAGAAGGAGATGAATGTACCCGTACTGAAAAAAAAGAAAAAAAACAAGTTGAGAGAGAGAGAGGTATGGTGAGACGCGACGTACCGTCACGCACAGTGGTGGGGGCATGGTGAGGGAGGGGGTGCGACGCTGTCTCCGCTTCTCACCGTTGATTGGTGCCGTGACGGGAACACGCCCGCACCTGTTGTGCGGACTGCTGTTGAATGGCATGCCGTCTCTCGTGCTGTTCTTCTTTCCTCAGCGCTGTTCTTCGTCGCACTCCCGGACGAAGTCTATTATTGTGAACCAACCGTGGGGTGAAGCATCCTCGCCAGCCGTTACCACTCTATTGGTTCTAATGTCTATGTGCGCCTCCTTTTCATTTTCATTCTCTCTCTCTGTCTCCCTCTCCCCTTTGCTGCTCTTCTTTTCCCCACTGAACTATACTAACTTCCCACACCTCTCTCCATTAGCGAAACAAAAAGAAAAGAAAAAGGACGACGCAATCGCACCTTCGCAGGACCGTTTCTCTCCACCCGGGAACGTAACTGGCAGCTACTGTTTTCTTTTCAGTTCAGAGTAACAAGCAAACGAAAAAGGCACCCGCCAGCTGAGGCACTTCTGGTTTGTCTACTTGCGCAAATATGCCCACTGAGGTTGTGTCTGTTGGCATTAACGGCTTCGGGCTTGGCGGCCGTAGTGTGTTCTACGCCGCCCTGCAGGACCCGAATGTGTCGGTGGTGGCAATCAACACCGTGGCGTTTAGCACGACGTGCCTCGCGTACATGATGCGGCAGGAGTGCCCGTCTCACATGCCGCGCATCGATGTGGAGGTGACTAGCGACAAGACGCTCCTCGTCAACGGCCTCCACCGCATCAACGTGACGCAGGAGGCCCGGCCCTCGTGCTGGGGTCAGTTTGGCGTGCAGGTCGTGCTGGAGTGCACGGGCACGAACACGACCCGCGAGCGCTGCATCAGTCACATCACCTTTGGCGCGCAGCGCGTCGTTGTCGGTGCCCACAGCGCCGACGCCCCCGTTGCCCCGCTCATCCTCTCCGGCGTCGACAGCACTGTCGGCGGCAGCAGCGAGCCCGCGGAGCCGGTCAGCTCGTGCGGCAGCCACGTCGGCGCCGTCCTTGCCCCCCTCCTCGCGTCTGTGGACGCCGCGCTGGGGCTGACGGAGGTGTGCTACACCGCGGTTGGCGGCTTCGCGGATGAGGTGGAGAGCGCGACCGGCCGCTCCGGGGACCCGAAGGAGTGGCGGCAGGTGCGCCTGATGCAGGCGGCCGCCGGCGAGGGCGGCGTGTTCGCGCCATCCGACTTCCATGCCGGCGCTGCCACCCTCGGCAAGCTGTTCCCCCACCTGAAGGCGTGCATCGGCGCAACCGCGATCGAGCTCCCTGGCCACAGGGGCTGCGCGGTCGATCTAGTCGTTCACACGACTAAGGCGACGACGCCCGAGATCTTTGAGGGCCTGCTGCAGAGCGAGGCCAGCACTGCCGACGGGCGGCGCACCTACCTTCGCGTCGTCGACGCCGTCGGGACAGGCCCGCTGCTGAGCTCCGACTGCATCGGCTGTGACAACCTCATGTACGAGAAGGGCAGCGCGACTTACCGCTGCGGGGGCCACAGCATCAAGCTGACGCTGTGGGTCGATTTGGAGTGGGCATATGCGAAGCGCATGATCTCGGTGGCGAAGAGCCACGCGAGCATGCTGAACACCGTCTAATTGTCACCGATCCCCTCCTTCCCTTTCTCTCCCACCACCTCCCACCATACTACAGCATATTCTCTTTTCTATGTTCTTCCACTATCCCCACTACTCCATGTTACATATCGCGATTTTTTGCAAAAAAAATGACGACACATTCTTGTAAACAAGCTTCACCAATTGCGTCCGCAAACGAAACACTGTCGCATTCCTGACTACTGGGTGTCCTTCCCCGCTCCCCTCTCTTCTCTTTATCCTTATATATATATATATTATACATACACTTTCTCATCTATCTTGTGCAATTCCTTGCGTTCATGGAACGAACCCCCCCCTCTCTAGGTGAAGACTTATCAGCTAGTCACCTTCCCAAGGTCCCCTGGAAGAGAAGAAAGATAATCCGGCAGGCAACACCCACCCAAATAATCTCCGAAACACTGCGTTTGTGTGCAATGACCTTCAGTGTGTGTACTTTGCCGTGTGAATCCCCCGACGCTGTTTTTTGCATGACTGACACCAGTGCAGAGGGAAAAGAAAAGTTTACCGTAACGAGTTGTCTGTGTTGCTGTCTGTTCATGTAGAGAAGAACCTAACACTCTCGTGGATTGTCCGCGCCTACTCTCGTCACGGACGCTGGATTGTGTTTACAGCCCCACATCCCCCCCCCCCCGTCAATTTATTTCTACCTCCTCCTCTTTTTCCTTTCCGTCACCTTCTCACTCACATACTCAACACACCTACGTGTTTTGTGCATATTCTCATACGCTCATCTGCCTGTGCGACCCGTCCCTCTTTAGATTACCAGACTACATTTTGATCGTCTTCCATTTTCTAGACTCGAAATATTCATTCTTTACCCTACCCTATAACTGTTTTACATTGCTCAACCACTCCCTTCTATACACAGTACCCAAGCAGCAGCCATGGAGACTATTTGCAGCACCGTCAAGAACATCAACCCCTACTACGTGGCGGGTGGGGCGATCGCCCAGTACATCTTTGGCATGCTGTGGTTCGGCGTCATCGTCAGGGACACCCACCTCTACCACTACGCCGCGGATAAGGGCGTCCGCCGCCCGGAGCACGCTATCCACCGCTACCCCAAGGCGATCGCCGCCTTCTTTGCCCTCGTCGCTGCGGTTGCCCGCTCCGTCGTTGTGCTCGCGATTGCGGCGACGTACAACGCCACCACGCTGTGCGACTACCAGTGCGCCGCCGCCGTGGCCGCCGCCATCATCTCCATCAGCATCGCCAAGTACATCGCGAACCAGCGCCCCTTCGCGCTCATCGTGACGGAGGGCGGCTACGAGGTGGTCGCCACCATGATCGCGGCCGTGGTGGCCTTCTACATGAAGGAGAATGGCATTTAAAAAGAGCGAATTAGAATGAACGAGCGATTATGGGCTTCTTTCTCTTTCCAGGGGCGCACCCTTTCCCCTCCGTCCCTCATCCCTATTGCTCCTCGCTTGACTGCCATCGTTTCGCGTTCCACGTTCTTTCTGCGGCTGTATCTGTACACCTCTTTTCATATTGGGCCTTCTCCCTGTCCTGGTTTTGTCCCCTTGTACATTGCCAGTATCCTTGAGGACCAGTTTTTCCTCACTCTCTCTCGTTAAGCTCATGTTTTTTTTTACTTACTGTGATTTCACTTGTTCTGTGTCTAGATTTTTTCTACCTTCTCCACTCCCCTCCCCCTCCTCTTGCCATTTGCTTGTTGTTCGAACACTCCTTCACATCCCGAGTGCGCGTGTCTACCGCTCCGCATCGTAGTCCCGAACGCCCCCCCCCCCCACACAGATTTTTCCTGTTAAAGCCCTTGGTGACGATGTGTTGAGCAACATCATTAAGAAAAAAGAAGTGATCCTGGAAGAAACGTGATTCCACTGAGAACGGCGCGGGCGATGGTGGTGTGGGAGGAGGTGGTGGTTGAGGGGACAGTCATAATACAGGACATCGTCAGTAGGGAACATGAATTGTGATCGCCGCTCTGCTGCCACTGGAGAACATGCATCTGTCAGAGGAGGAGGGGAGGATGACACCCATTCCCCCAATACCCACATAGATACTTTTCCGTATATGATTATCATGAATAAGAGAGCAAGCAGGTTTATATAATGGGAGCCGTCCTTTTTGGTTTGTTTTTGTATTGCCTCTTTTTCTGTTTTCCTTTCGTTTTGCGTGCCACTTCTCCCACGATGGATAAAAGAAAACATTTCTCACCAGGTCAAGAAGAGCGAAGTCACGTGGCCCTCGAGTATGGCGCTCTCGCGAGGCAGACTCGTCTAAAACAAGAATGCATCTGAACTCACACGCTTCTCTAAGTGCGGTTTTTCTCATCAAGCATCCCCACCGGGGGGAGTCAGGGTGGTGGTATGTTGATCTTGTGCCAGTAAAACATCCTTGCCCTCGAGCTGCTGGTGTGCAGATGACTTATATCTCAGAGTGTGACAACTGCAAGAATAAATGCACGGTGACGAACGCCGTCCCACCACCGGCTGAAAAAAAAGCACCTTTTTGTTGCGTTGAGTGGCGACAACACGCGCGCGTGTCTGATGTGTTTACGTGCGTCCTTGATTGTGGCATGTCTACTTGGATGATATGGGCGGACAATTGTTTTTGTCCGCCTTCTGGTGTCGATTTCCCTGAATCTTCAAGCGACTGCCTTCTTCCTCCTGGTACTTTACCTTCCTTATTTGAACACCATGACCACTCGATCCCAGAACGCGTCAAAACTACTTCTACCACTACTCACGGCATCTTACCAGCTTATTCCGCAGACACAGAAGGAAACACGACGGTGACGAGATCCTTGGTTGTGAGCGCGCTTGGTGTCATTTCATTGATTATTATTTCTAGTCAAGTCCAATACTCAGGTCCCCTTCCCCCCCCCCCTTCCACTCTCCCCCACGGCCGTTATAACTGCACAATGCCGAGCACGTACTGCTTCTTCGATGTCTCCATCGGCGGTAAGCCGCTGAAGGAGCGCATCGTGATGGAGCTGTTCGACGACGTGACGCCCAAGACGTGTGAGAACTTCCGCAAGCTGTGCCAGGGCAACGACGGGAAGACGGTGGAGGGCACCGGCGTGCCGATGACGTACAAGGGCTGCACCTTCCACCGCGTCATTGCGGGGTTCATGATCCAGGGCGGCGACTTCACCAACCACAACGGCACCGGCGGCGTCTCCATCTACGGCGAGAAGTTCGAGGACGAGAACTTTGAGGTGCCGTGCGAGAAGCCGGGGCTGCTGGCAATGGCCAACGCCGGCCCGAACACGAACGGCTCCCAGTTCTTCATCACGGCAGCGCCGACGCCGCACCTCACCGGCCGCCACGTGGTCTTTGGCGCCGTCGTGCGCGGCATGAACTCGGTGCGGGCGATTGAGCACACCGCCACCGGCGCTGACGACAAGCCTGAGGAGGCGTGCGTCGTCGTGGACTGCGGTGTGCTCGCGGAGCTGCCGCCGCAGGCGGACGCCGCCGACGGCGACTCCTACCCCGACTACCCGGAGGACTGCGACCCGCAGCTCGAGGACGAGAAGCTGATCGAGGCCGGCGAGGCCATCCGGCAGGTTGGCAACAACTACTTCAAGCAGGGCGAGTACGACGCCGCGACGGCCAAGTACACCAAGGCGGCCCGCTACCTGGAGAAGGCCACGGTGACGAGCGCCAACGAGGCGGCCGTCAACGAGAAGCTCGTCGCGTGCCACAACAACACCGCCATGTGCGCCATCAAGCTTGGCCACTTCAGTCAGGCCCGCGCAGCCGCCACGCAGGTGCTCCGCATCGACGGCAAGAACGGCAAGGCGCTGTTCCGCCGCGGCGTGGCTGCCCTCAGCTCCGGTGACGCTGAGGCTGCCGTCGAGGACCTCTCGGCCGCGCACCAGGTGGACCCGCAGAACGCCGAGATCGCCGCGAAGCTCACTCAGGCCAAGGACGCCGTCAAGGCGCGCAAGGCCAAGCTGGCGGCTGGCCTCAAGAAGATGTTCAGTGAATAAACCAGCCTTCCCCTCCGGTTTCCTGGAGGGAAGTGGCAGAGAGAGAGGAAGGAGGGCGCGTCAGACAGGATGAGGAAGCGCGCAGTGAGCAGGGGGAGCCAGAGTTGCTGTTGGGCTGGCGAAGGACCAGATGACGAGCACACGCTCGCCCCCTCCCCACTCTATCACCACCCAGACGCCACCCCACCCCACATTTCCTCCCCTGTTCCGTGTCCAGTCAAGACACGGATCTCTCTCACAGCGGTTGTGCTTCCCCACCTTTGACGTCCCCTTCCCTCCTACTCACCCGTTGGCGTAGCGCACTCCTTATTCCCTCAGGTGCGCATCTTTGCTAACGTTTATTCTGACATATTCCTATCTTTCTCTCCCCCTTTTGAAAGGAGACAAAGATGAGAAAATGGAAAAAAAACACATGAAGGAAAAAAACAGTCAATATAAATTACAACATATGCTATTAACGGGCACTGAGGAGGTGGGTCTGTGGTATTCTCAGCTCTCGTAGTCGCCGTAAGCCGAAGGGGTTCGGCAGCACTTGTTATCGGACAACAACCCGGCCATTGTACTTGTGGTGGGGTGGAGGTGGGGGACCAATCCAGGGCCAGCCCCCTCCCCCCCCCCCCCCCAACCTGGCAGTTCGTTTTGCGTGTTCCCTTTGCCTCTCTGTTACTTCTATTGTTTGCTAAATTCCAAGACTCAGCGACACTCCACATCCGCACCCTGTCCCTTCTCCTCTATTCACACCGCCAGCTTACAGAAGAGAAAAAAAGGAACATCAGCATAAACTGAAGGAGGAGGTAGCAGCAGTCGCGCTAACCGCCTGCAGTTCACAGAAGTTAACAATGTATTAGCGTATCTGTCATCGAGTGAGCTCAACACAGTTCCGCCCGTCTCTTCTTCTTCGTCCTCCCTCACGGAATCGCGAAGAGAAGTACCCATCCCACTACCTGCATACATACATTATATTCTTTGTTTTTACATATTTATTATCCCTCCTTCCCATCTCTTTTTTTTTCTCTTTCTCTATCTCGTCTGCGCTCCCACACGCTCGTTATTCTCCCCTCCGCTCTGTCAGCGTTTGTGTGCGTCCGGAATGACGCTATCGACAAACGACATTGTGGAGGTTTCCCTTGGCGGGGGAGGTGCTGGCCCGGCGCAGAAGGTGCTAGGCGTTGTTGTCGAAACCCCAGCGTCGCCGGCGCGGGGTGTACGTGTTATTATCGGCGCCGGCGCGACCGGGCCGCAGGTTGTCGATGTCGCGGAGGCCCGCCTCATCTGCAAGGGGGCGACCGCACCTTGGTCCAGCTTCCACACGCAACAGATGGCCGAGGCGGCCATCCGCCCCGCCGCAACCCACTCCTCCACCCCATCGCCGGCGAGGACCGTGTCCCCGTTCGTGACGCCTAGCGCGCCGGTTCGAAGCCCACCAGCGCCCCTCATGCGGCAGCTGGCCTCCAGGGCATCAGCCGCCCCCGCGGGCAGGCGACTCGAGATGGACGAGGATCTGCCTCCTTTCCAGCCGGCCAGCCTCGCGTCTTCGGTCACGTCAGCTGCGGCTGCGGGGGTCAGTGCGTCGTCCCTTCCAGCGGCGGGCGGGCGCGTGTGTGACGCGAACGCTCTTCGTGAGGTGTGTGCGCTGGTGGACACTGTCCTCTGCGGCCCTGACCCACGGCTGCCAGCCGCGATGTTCGGCGTGCTGGCGCTGTGGGTTGTCATTAGCGACGCCCGCCTTGGTGTCGTCACGCTGGCAGTCGCGCGGCTCGTCGTCGCTGCTGCGGGGGTCCTTGTGGGCTGGGCCGCTCTATCCGATGCTGCTGCTGCTCCTGCTGCTGCGACGGCGAGTAGCAGCGGCGGCAACGCCGTCGGTGGGAGCTGTCCCGCCAACGGTGAGGGGGGTGTATTGCCTACCCCAGGCTCGCTGTGCCGTGCCGTGTTGGTGGTGCTGGTGCTGGCGACGACAGGCGTGCCGGTCGTGTCAATCGCTCTCCTCGTCGCACTGGTGTACAACTGCGCGACGGAGTTTGAGCGGCGTGGGACGGCGACAGTGGCAGCCAAATAGAAGTGAAAGGGGCAAGTGACCGCAGATGGGGGATGTAGGACTGTACTTGTTGATCCGTGAAGAATCAGCAGAGGCCTGTATCGTCGCACGTGGACGGTTCACGATACCCTCCAGCGTGCTCCCTCACTGCCTCTGCACACATACACTTTAAGGTACGGCTTCCCCGTTCCTCTCGCTCTTTCTGTATACCGTTTTTTCTCACCGAGATCTGTTCAAAGCTGGTGGGCCGTCCGCTCGCGTTGTGGTGCTTCGCGTCTTGGCGCTACACATGCCCGCGTGCCAACGCAGAGACACCTTTTGGACGAAGGGGATGAAACAAACGAAAAAGAGATGCTACATACTAAATCGAACACGAACCGCAAGAGTATACTGTGTGAACATGAAAAATAAAGAGAAAAACATTATGTACCGCTTTCATCAAGCTCCAAGTCGGTCCCTGATTTTGCGAAGTGCAGAGGATGGTGCAGCGTCTGGAACTCAAATAATGGAACGTCGCGCCCCCCCCCCCCCGGTCGACCAATCCCTGCCCTCTTCTCCGTCGTGGACAGTGCGGTGGTGTGGGTCGAGGCATGGAACTTATAAAAAAAAGACCAACGATCGCTCACATGGATGGTAGGGCAGGTAAAACGACAATCTGTAAAGGAGAGAGGATGCTTTAATACACCGTCCCGATGCATTCTTTCCTCCTCTGTGCCACGTTGTTTTCCATTTCTTCCCTCCTTCCCCCCCCCCCCTTCCGTCGTGCTCCTCATTTACACCCTTCTCTCTCACTCTACCACCGCTGACACACACACACACACACACGTACATGTGTATACAGTGTATTTTTGCTTTGATTTTCACCCCAGACGTATCGTCGGCTTAGCCGGTCTCGTAGCCATCGCTGTGCATCAGCTGTACACCGTAAAGAGACCTATCGCATCCCCATTCCTAGAGTCCAAGCCAGGAGAGACTTTGTAATGTCTCAGGAGGTGGTCACCGAAGCTATGGTGCTCGCCAAGGAGCGCGAGAATGCCCAGCGTCGCGAAGAGCTGCGCAAGCGCTCCAACAGCGTCATTAATGAGGCAGAGCCGGACCCGAACTTTCCCCCGGAGTGCTGCTGTGTGAAGCCAATCATCTACCACAACATCTCACTGCAGGTGCCGGTGCCGCAGCAGCGCTTCATGTACATCCTGTGCGGGCTGTATCTTTCGCTGATTGTCCTCATCATCTATAACATTGTAGCCGCTTTGCTGGCACTAGTGCTAGCAGGTGGTAGTGTGCTGCACTTTGGTCTGTCGTTCCTGTACCTCCTCGGCATCCCCGGCGCGTGGGTGCTCTGGTACTACAACGTGTACATGGCCACCACGCAGAATAGCCGCCCACGTCAGGTGCTGGCGCTGTTCGGCCTCTTCCTCGGCATCGCGTTTGACGCCTGGATGGCTGTTGGTGTCCCAGGGTTCGGCGGCGACGGTTGGATCATCACGATCACCTCCATGGGAAACATAGCCGCCTTCATCCCCTTTCTTATCGCGGCGATTCTCTGGACGCTGCACGGCCTCATACTCGGCATCATGTTCATCCGCTACTGGAAGGTCTCCAATGATCTGATGAAGGGGGGCGCGTACATTTACCGCAACGTCGTCGTTTGAGCCACCGGCGGAGAATGGGAAGGAGGGCAGGTGTACTTCCCTATATATATGAAGTAGCTCCAAGCGTCCCCCCCCCTCCCCATTTTTTCCCCTCGTGAATTGCCCGGCAGCTCTGTGGTTGTTTGATTGCAGTCTCCGTCTCCAGTACTTTGCATCCCCGCAGGCTTGGGTTAGCGAGCGTTCTGTGTATTTTTGCCTCCCTGAGGTCTCCTCATTGCCTCTTTTTACCTCATTCCCCCCCCCCCCCCACCTTCCCTTTTCTTTTTCGAGGAGGAAAAGAAAAGGGGACGCGGTGTTGTGTGACTCTCAATCCCACCCTTCACCCCCTCCCCCTTTTTCATCTACCACTCATTGCTATCTGTCTTTGTTGTCCCTTTGTCAAGAATTCCCTTTCTCAACCTCCTAACGCCTTGCTTCCATATCACTTAAAACAACAACAACAACAACAACAAATGCACAACTGTTCACTCACTCTATCCACATCTTGCCAGCATTTCCTCATCCTCTTGCCCCCCTCCCTCCAAACCTTCTGTCCCCAGTATGAAAGGATGGCTGCCCTGTCTTGCTCACCAAGTGGGCTGCTTCGCGTATGCGTTTAATGAAAAGAACCCATGCATGGGGAAGAAAGGTCCTATTGCTTCCGCTCTTCTTGTTTTTGCGTCCCTGCAGTGGCGCAAGAAGCCCAGATCTGTCGTCTCCATCAATCATTCTCTCTCTTTCTACCTTTTTCTCACACTTGATTCCCTTCTTGCCATTATCTTTTTATTCTCGCTTCATGTCTCCCATAGCAGAACATACGACGACGACGTATCTACATACATAAACTCGTGCGCGTGGTTAGAGGAAAGCGCAGTGCCAAAAAATATATATTGAACACCATTGGTGCACCCATCATTGCGAAAAAAAAGGTGCTGGGTGGCGCGTCGGCTCTGACGTATTAGTTCCCTCTCCTTCCTGTGTGTCATCCTCTTCTCCCGTAGTTCTCGGGGTGAGGCGCAGATATGCTCGGGAACAGCCCCGGCTCCCCTCTTGACGCCGGTAACGACGGGAACAATGCGCGGTCGCGCAGCTTCGATGGCTCCCGCAGCGACGCTGACAGCTCGCGGGAGCGCATCTCGTCCCTGACGGGCCGGCGGCGTCGCGTGACAGTCAGCCCCCCACACGGCATGGACGTCGAGAGCCAGCTGGGGGAGGGCGAGTTGATCAACGTTGTCGTCGACGGCGACGACGGCGGAGTGGATATGCAGCAGTTTCACGAGCGCGTAGATGTGGCGTTGCGGCTGCGCACCAAGTACATGTCTCACACGCCGAACAGCGCCCTGGCGGCGGTGGACGGCGGAGCGCCGCGGCCGACGCGGATGATGATTGAGCTCCAGGACGGCGTTTACCAGGTATTCACCCCGGATGCGTCCACGACGGGGCCCTCGCACGTTCACGGCTGGGGCGAGTTTGCCGACGATGTCCAAACCCTGCGGCATGTAGTGAGCCACCTCGGTTGCGTCCGCGCGTGCAGCCACCGCCTCGGCATCATGCAGGAGCGCTCCCGCATGTTCTTCCTCCTCAACGCGCAGATGGAGGAGCGGCACAACCTCCACAAAGCCGGCGGCGTCTTCGCTACCGTGACGAAGGTGGATGGCTCCGTTGCTCTGTCCAAGTCGGTGGAGGCGCAGGAGCTGCTGGACTATGTCGTTGACAGCTGCAGTCGGCAGCCCAACACGCCCGTGCAGCTTCGTAACGGCACGACGTCGACGCTGCGCGAGCTGATGCAGGCGCACGGCGTCACAGACCCGGAGCGGCTGACGGTGGAGGGGCTCGGCTGGCAGCCGCGTATCAACACCGGGGCGGGGCTGACCGACGACTACCACTCCCCCGACCAGAACCCCCTCGGGGCGGAGCTGCGGTTTATCTTCCTTAGTGTCTTTGGCTCGCTGAGCCCGCGGCTGCTCAAGCGCGGTTTCGACCGCATGCAGAGCAGCCGGCAGGCGGCCGAGTGCGCTGTCCCCCTCTACGGCGCCAACGCGACGGAGCTGGCGACGCTGGCCAAGACGATGCAGGGTGCCGAGATGGGGCCGTACGCCCACATTCGGTGGACGCTGCTGGTGCGCCTCATGCAGCCGCCCCCGCGCGGCGTGAAGGTGACGTGCCAGACACTGCAGGACCAGCTGGACAACATTTTCCTGCCCATCCTAAAGGCCACCATTGCACCGGAGGCTCCTGAGAATGCCCCGGTGGCGTGGCTGCTGAAGCAGGTTGGCGCCATCCAGCTCGACGGGCTGGTGGACGGCGCGGAGAAAGAGTTCAACCCACGCGAGGGGCTCCCCGAAAGCATCGCGTACCCGTCCAACCTCAACTCGCTGTATTTTCTGTACTACCTCTACGCCAATGTCGGCGTCGTGAACGACCTGCGGCGGAGCTACGGGCTGAACACGCTGCAGCTGCGCTGCCGCGGCAACCACCACACCGGCATGGATGACCTCCTCGGAGGCTACCTGCTGTGCGACGCGATCAGCCGCGCCACGAAGCTGCAGGACTTCCCCGTCGTGCAGTACCTGTGCGGGATGCAGGGCGTCGGCCTTACGCTGTCCCCCCTGGCTGACCACATGGACGGCGCGACACCGTACCAGAAGCACCCGCTCAGCAACTTTCTGCACCGCTGCCTGAAGGTGTCCATCGCGACGGATGCGCCGCTGCTGTACCACCACAACCCCAACGCCCTCGTCGACGAGTACGCCAGCGCGCAGAAGATGTTCCGGCTGAGCGCGCTGGACATGACGGAGCTGGCGCGCAACAGTGTGCTCATGTCAACCTTTTCCCGCGAGACGAAGGCGCGCTGGCTGGGCGACGTGCACTGCCAGGGGCTCAATGTCTTCGCCGCCAGCCAGGTGACCAACGTGCGGCTGCGCTTCCGCGAGGAGTCGTGGCAGCTGGAGCGGAACATGATGCGGGATTTATATCTGAACCGCGTCAGCGAGCAGCCGGCCGGCCTCAGCCGGTGGCACTACCTCAGCAACGTGCGCCAGGCCGAGTACAACACCGTTCTCGACCGCCGCGTGCGGTTCCCCCGCACTGTCCTTAGCGGCCCCGCGGTTGGCACCGGCGAGGACACGGCAGCAACGGCGCGGGCGGCGCTGGCGGCGGCTCGCGTGGCGCGGGCGCTGGCGCTGCGCCGCAAGTACCTCTGGACGCCGCCACAGCCGTGGGAGGAGGCCAGCAGCGGTGGGGCGACGGGTCGCGGGGTGGAGGCGGACTTTAAGCGCCAGACAGGTTCCATCAACGAGGACGAGTGGACGTACGCGGGGAATGATGGCGTGTTCATTGGCTACACCCGCACCGCCGTCCACGCGTGGCCGCGCGCGCTGCCGACCCTCGAGGACTACCACAGGGACCTGCGTGAGCTGATGGCCATCTGCGCCTCGGCCGAGGTGAAGGAGTTCGCACACGGCCGCCTCGAGAACCTGGACCACAAGTTTAGCCTGCACCTCGCTCTCAACCATGCCAACGAGGCGGGTACGACGGCGGAGCGGGTGTCGTCGAACCGCGACATTTTCCAGGCGACCAAGGTGGATACCCATATCCACATGGCGGCCGGCATGACGCCCAAGCAGATCCTGGACTTTGTGCTCAAGAAGCTGCGCGGCAACGCCGACGACATTGCAATGAAGAAGGGCGACGAGATTCTGACACTGGGGCAGCTCTTCGCCAAGGCCGGCATCACGGAGAACTTGACGGTGGACCAGCTGAGCGTGCAGGCTGACCACACCCTCTTTGAGCGGTTCGACAACTTCAACAACAAGTACAACCCGATGGAGAATGGTGACCTGCGTTCGCTGTTGCTCAAGACGGACAACTTCATGAACGGCCGCTACTTTGCCGAGATTGTGCAGGATGTCTTCAGCCAGTACTCCCGCGACCAATACACCTACGCCGAGAACCGCGTCTCCGTCTACGGCATCAACCTCAAGGAATGGGACAAGCTGGCGACGTGGTTCACCACGCACGGCATGTTCAACAAGCACAACAAGTGGATCATCCAGGTCCCCCGCGTCTACAAGGTGTTCCGCGGCCAAAACGTCATTGGCAGCTTTGGCCAGTACCTGCAGAACATCTTCGAGCCTCTCTGGGAGGCCTCCCTCCACCCCGCTGATCATCCCACTGTGCACAACTTCCTCAAGCACGTCAGCGGCTTCGACTCGGTCGATAACGAGGCAACGATTGACCTGCCCTTCAACCCCGTCTCGCCGTGGGCGTGGACGTCGGTGGACAACCCCCCGTACAATTACTACCTGTACTACCTCTACGCCAACATCCGCACCCTCAACGAGTTCCGCGCCTCCCGCGGGTTCAACACCTTCTCCCTCCGCCCCCACTGTGGCGAGTCCGGCTCCGACGAGCACCTCTACGGCGCGTTCCTGTGCGCAAATGCCATTGGCCACGGCATCAACCTCCGCAACGACCCCCCGATGCAGTACCTCTACTACCTTGCCCAGATTGGCCTCCACGTCTCCCCGCTCAGCAACAACGCCCTGTTCCTGCGTTTCCTGAGCAACCCCTTCCCGGACTTTTTCCGCCGCGGCCTGAACGTGTCGCTCAGCACAGACGACCCGATGATGTTCCACCAGACGCAGGAGCCGCTGATTGAGGAGTACAGCATCGCCGCCCGTGTGTGGGGCCTCAGCCCGAACGACCTCTGTGAGATTGCCCGCAACTCTGTCCTGCAGTGCGGCTTCAGCAGCGAGTTCAAGAAGGAGGCGATTGGCGAGAAGTGGTTTCTGTCGTCGTCGCAGGCGAACGACCCCCTCCGCACGCACCTCTCCGACATCCGCGTCGCGTACCGCTTCGAGACGTACCACACCGAGGTGCAGTACCTGGAGCAGTGCAGTCGGCAGCCCGTCACGCGGTTCATGCTCACCGCGAACGAGGAGCGCGACATTGATGACAAGATTGTCGGGCCCGTGGAAGAGGAGGTCGTCCTGTTCACGCACGACCAGCAGATGGAGGTGGTGCTGCGCGACATTGAGGTGATGAAGGAGGAGGCGGCCGCGCAGCGGGACCACGTCGCGGCCCTGCGGCGGCAGGAGAAGACCCTCATCCACAGCATCGCCGACGTTGGCGCCCGCCGTCAGGAGCTGTACGACAGCGACCCACTCGATTCCACGCACACGGCGAAGTTGCAGTACTCGCGGGAGCGCCCCACCAGCAACGCCCCGGAGCCGTTCATGACCGTCGATGAGATGACGGCGCAGCGTGCGCTGCACTGGCGACCGATGCCGCCCAACGCGCAGAAGCACACCAAGCAGGTGAAGTTCAGTGCCACCAAGGGGAGGGCGCTGCCACCACTTTGAAAAAAAAACAAAAAAAAGAAGTAAAAGCGTGGTAGTGTGATCGAGCGGACGGGTACGGTAGTGAAGAAAGAAGTTTTTCTTTGCGACTTGCTTGTTCTCTCCGACCGTGCTATTTCCCCGACTCTTGCCGTCGCTTGTCGCGTTGTCTTTCCTCCAGGCCGACCAGTTGCTCTCCCCCCCCCTCTCTCTCTCTCTCGTCCTAC
>AUXJ01001952.1:0-10360 GCA_000482205.1 Herpetomonas muscarum
CGCGTGGCGCAGCATTGGCGATACAATGAAGCCGGCGCTGCCGTCCTTCTTGTACAGGTACGTCATGCCCACCTCCGACAGGCGCACGACGAGCTGATAGCCCGCGGGGTCGGCGCTCGAGCCCGGCAGCGGGAACATCCTCGCGCTCGTGTCGAGCGTCGCCAGCACCGCCAACAGCTGCCACAGCCGCGGCAGCGTCACGGCGTCGCGAGCAGCCTCGGTGAGAGCCAGCACGCGGTCGACCGCGCCGCTGACGAGCACCCAGCACTGCTGCTGCAGTGACATCATGCTGTAGTTGAGCCCGCCGCTCGTCACCGCCGCCCCCGCCTCTGCCGCGCCGGGGGGCACCAGCCCGGCGAACTGGATGACGGAGCTGAGGGCCGGCTGTTTGCCCCCTAGCGGGGCGACGGACCCGGACAGCGCGCAGGTGGTGACGCTGCGGAGGAAGCGGCGGCTGCTCTCCGTCGCGTTGCGGAGGAGCTCGGCCGGCAGCGCCTCGCCGGCACCCACCTCCGCGGAGATGTAGTGCGGCTGGCCGCTGATGGAGGCAAGGAGCACCGCTGCCTCGGCCGGTGGGGCGGGCGACGCGGACGGCACCGGCAGCGACTGCGGCGGGGCCCATGCGGCCTCGAGAGTTTCGGCCATCGCCCGCCAGAAGGCCGCGCCGCTGCCCGCCTGCGGGGACGCGGCTGCGGCGAACGCGCGGTCCAACAGCGCGGATATCGACGGCATTGACAGCATCTCCCCGACAGCGTCCACCGTCTGGCCCTCCGCCGCCGTGCCCCACTCGCCGTCCCGCGGGGTCTTTCGACTGCCCCGGGCGAGCGGATCGGAGAGGGGCGCGTGGGCGAGAAGAACGGCAGTCACGTGCTGGTAGGCGATGAGCTGCAGGGCGGGACACTCCGTCAGAAGCTGCTCCCGCGCCGGGGATCGGAAGACGGCGTCAAAATAGGAAGATCGCACTGCCATTAGTTTTTAGCAGTCTAGAAAATAGGGATGGAGAGAGAGAGGCGGGGATAAACAGGTTGCGTGGTGTGTGTTTGTGTGTGTGTGTGTGTCTAGAGACCGATTCAGTGAGAAGAACAGTCGCGCACCGGCGTGCGATTGGTAACTTCACGTGCACACAGAGAGCCCTGGACGTGGGAGGGATATCAAAACTACAAAATCCCTACTTTTTGTTGTGTACAGTCTTCACCACCAGCGCTGCCCTTTAACATCGATGGAAATTATATCGATATGATCGAGGAAGAGAGGGAACACAAGTGACGTTGGTGACATGGGTGCGCGGACGCACCGTTTGGGCATCGAGAAAGCAGACAGAAAACAGTCTGACAAACCGGAGGGAAAGGAGAGAGTCCGGATGTAAAAGTACTCCGTAACAGAGCCTGCCCAATACTGGCACTGCTGTCGAAGTTGGCACAACGAAGGTGAAGACATCATTCACACACACCTCCCACCTCCCACCTCCCTCTCCCCACCGCAGTAATCAGTCCATAAAACTCGTTTTATTGTGCAACGTGTTGTTGTTGTTGTTGTTGTTGTTTTCGTTGTCTAGTCGTCGTCTAGTTCTAGCTGAACAAATGTATGTAAATGCTCACAGCTCGCGTCGCGGCAGTATGTACCACGGTCCCTCCCGCCTTGCGCCTTTATCCTCGCACCTAACTAGCAATAAGACAGCATGGTGGCGTTCCGGCTGTCCACCGCCTGCCGCAGCTGCTGCGAGCGCCGCACGAGGGCCTCAACGCCCTCCAGAGAGATACCGGGGCCAACTACCGCAGCTCCAGCCGTGGCAGCCCCACGGGACGGCGCGCGTGCGTGCGCTGGCGCGCCCGCGAGACGGGACGACTGCATCGGCGCGGACGCCGCCGCCACAGGGGAGGGCAATGACGGAGAGGGTGAAACGATGCTACAGTTGCTGCTGTCGCTGAAGAGGGGTCGCGACGGGGTCCGGGACGGCTCCTCCTCCGCCCCATCCCCCTCGGCCGTGGATGCACGCGACGCGCCGTGGCCGTAGCTGCTGCTGTTGCTGCGATCGGAGTGGGGGAGTGGGTGGTGGTGAGCACGCAGCACTGGCCTCGTACTCTGTCGCCGCTCCTCCCGGCCCTCCAGTGTTTGGCTGCGACGCCCCGGCGGCAGGTTTTGCTGATTCGTCGGCGGGAATTGGCTCCCGTCCCGCACACCCTGCGGGGGTGGTGGAGGGGGTGGGAACTGAAGCGGCGCCTTGCGTGCCACGCCCATTACGGCCCCACCGCTGCCTGTAGCCGCAGTGTGCGCGGTTGTGGGTTTATCAGAGGCGTCCAGCGGGCCTTCCGTGGAGCGCCGCCCCGGCCGAAGATGCTGCATCTGGGGGTACGCCGGTGTCATGTGGGTCTCTACCAGATTTAGCAGGGCGGCCTTCGCCGCGTCACGCTCCAGCGTTAAAGCGCGGACTTCCCGGCGTAAGTCCGCCAGCTGCGCCGCGCTCGCCGATGGCGGGCCAGCGGAGGTCAACAGGTCGCGCAAAACGGCATTCTCCGCCTCTACGAGCGCCACGCGACGGCGCAGCCGCTCCACCTCCTCCTCCTCGCCGTCATCGCCGCCCCAACCGCTGTGGTGCGGTTGCAGCACGACAGGGTCCCGGTCGAGGGTGGCTGTAAACCGCTCACTCCCCCCAGCAGAGGCTCCTCGTGTAGAGGTGGCTCGCGAGGCGCTGACACCGTTACTGCCTGCTGCCGTGTGCGGCAGCGGCGACGACGAGGCCGGGCTGCGGGAGACACTGGAGAGCTTTGTGGGGAGGTCGTGGTACGGGAAGCGGTTCATGCTCAGCGGCCGCGGCGACGGCGAGGCGTAGCTGCTGCCGCTGTGGAAGAAGGACCCCTCCATCGAAGACGGTAGGAGGACAGGATACGCATAATCAGAGGAGCGTGCCGACGCCGGCGCGGTCGCGCGGCGCCACACTCCCGCGCTAGACGGCCTCGCCACCTCAGTCCACCGGTAAGCCTCCTCTTCCATGGACAACTGCCTTGATAAGGAGAATGTGCGTTGATGACGCGGCTCGTTCCTTCCTTATTTATTTAGGATGTGGGTGAGGACTAGGAGGTCCGCTAGGGGGATATCCGTGGACGGGGGGGGGGGGAGCACGAACTACACCTGTGTAACGGCACTAGTGAAAGTATCACCCACACCGGCCCCTTCTTGTTGCTTCTTTTTTTTTCTCCTTCTTTTTGTGTCTGTGAATGAGAGAATTCAAAAAAAATGGGGGGAGTGGAAGATGGGAAACCCAAGTAGCGAATCATCACCGCCCATTCACTCTGCCATCCTCTACCGAGTCCTCTATCTGGCCTTCTGCAGAGACAGAGTTTTATGTTTCGCGGAGTTGTTTCTAATTTGTTGTTTCATTTTTGTTGTTGCTGTTGGCTGTAAAAGGATAGCCACGATGTCTTCTTCCGTGTTGCTGCACAGCCACAGAGGAGCGGAAGGGAGTGATGTGATCGCCGTCGCTACCACGAGAATCCCTCCTGCCACTGGCCGTTGATCTGACACCACAACGCCGCGGCGGCGGTCGTCGAGCTACCCGTCGACGAAATCCCTGGCGAACGTGGCTCTTCCGATGCCGCCCCTCCCTCCCACTGTGCTCGCTGGCCCTTCCCCATGCCGTTCGCGGTGCTGGGCGGCTGTACCACCTCGCAGCCGTCCAAGTCCAGGCGCTCGTAGACGTCGTGGTAGACGGCGGCGCGCATCTCCTCGGGTGCCACGAGCGCCTCCACCGAAAAGAGCGACTTGTCCTCCGCGAGGAGCGCCACAAACGAAGTGTCGACGAGCCGCGGCAGCGGCAGGGCGCCGCCGGCTCCGCGCACAGACGTGGGCGAGTCGTTGAAGTGTGACCATGTCGTCGCCGTCCCAGCCGCCCCGTCGCGCTCGCTTCGACCGGTGGCGACCACCTCCAGCTGCGGGAGGATGTAAAAGGACAGGGCCGACTCGCCCCCCTCCCGAGATGGCGATGGTGGAGCCGGGGAAGAAGACGACGACGACGACGCGTGGGCCGCTGCGGCTGGCGGCGGGGGCTGCTCCAGCTCAATGTACATCCACACGGCGGGCATCTGCCTGTACTCGCCACTGTAGGACTGGGAGAGGACATAATACGACGGGGGCCGCAGCGCCGTGTCGGTCCGCTGGCGGTCCTGCGCGGTGCGGGCCTCGTCGTGGCCGATGAGCGTCAGCCGCAGCCCCCGCGGCAGGCGGTCGCCCGCGCCGCTCGAGTTGCTGCGGGACGGCTGGTACAGGCCGAGCCACAGCCGCGCCGGCACCCCGACCGTGGCGCCGGTCGGCGTCCTCCTCCACCGCACCGTCACCCTCAGGAGGTGGGACGGGACGGCGAGCGCGCTGGGCTGCCGGCTGGCCGGGCTTCGCTCACAGGTGAAGGTGATGGGCACGCGGACGTCGTGGTAGCGCCGGCAGTCAAAGCAGACGTGGCAGGCGGTGAAGAAGGGCAGGACGTCACGCTCGTAGTTGAGCCACAGACACGAGTCGCTGTCCCGCACCACCCGCGCCGCCTCGCAGAGGCGGGCATCGCTGGAGATGAGGCCGTCGCCGCGGTCAGGGGAGAAGCGCTTGCTCTCCCACCCCGCCTGCCCGGGTGCGGCGTGTGCCGGGACGCCCTCCTGCTCATCCAGAACCCGGCGCTGCCAGTTGCGCACCAGCAGCATTGGCTCGCCGTCGCTGTTCTCCGACGCGGCGAGCACGCGGTACGACGTGCTGGGCTGCAGCCCGGCCGCGCGGAAGGACAGCGACGCCTCCTCCGCCTCCTCCGCGTCATCGACGCTGCCCCGGCGGCCGTTGCGCTTGCGCAGCGTCGACACCGTGCCGCTGCCAATGGCCGCGCGGGTGGTGATGAGGACGATGCCGGCCCCCCGCGCGCTCGTGTTGATAACCGCCTCAATCTCGTCAAAGGCCGTGTCCGGGGTCTCGTGCCACCAGTCCCACGTCTCCACCGGCCCGCCCGTCAGCAGCGCCAGCGCCTCCCCCGCGGACACGTCCTTCAGCGCACGGTAGCTGCCCAGTGTCTTGGCCAGTGCCTTCTCGCACACGGACCCCCATAGGTCGCAGCTGAGGAGGTTCGTGCAGCCAAGCGGCAGCGGCGGCGCCGACGACGACGGTGCCGACGCCCCGCCGTCCAGCACACACGGCAGGAAGCTGTCGAGGTGCACAGGACCCCATACGCCGCGGTGGCACACCCACACCGTGAAGAGGCCGTTTTCCTCGTCCTCGGGCGTCGTCGGCGCGACGGCGGCGGTGACGGCCCCGGGCGTCTCGGCCAGCGCTGCCAGCGCCGCCACAACGCCGCGGTCGCCCAGCGGGCCCACCGCCAGCGCACAGGGCGCGACGCCGACGGTGGAGAGGAGCCCGGCACGGCGCCCGCGCGGGGTGTACGTCGCCGGCGGGCACCACCGAATGAAGTAGGTGCGGCGCTCCTGCGCGTCGTAGAGGCGGCAGCCGGCGGCGCCGGTGCCGAGGGAGGCCGTGACGGGCGGGAAGTCGACGTCGACGTAGTCGAGGCCGCGCCGGTGGCACAGCGCCGCGACGGCCTGCGGGCCGCCACCGCCGCGGCTGGCCGACAGCGCCCGAAGCTCCTGGACCAGCTCCATCGTGAGGCGGTCCGTCTCGGCGACGACGGCGTCAGCGCTCGCGGTGCTGGCCGCGAGGGAGTCGGGGGCCAGTCGCTGCGGGGTGGAGCCGCCCCGCCGCAGTGGGGAGCGGGGGGCGGGCGCGGCCGGCGGCATCGTGTTGGAGCGGCGCAGCGGCGGGTGCGCGGGGGCGGCACCGTCTCCACCGCCACTGCCACCCTCTGCCGCGGCTGTCGCGACGACCGCAGCCGTGGTGGTGCGGGCGACGGCGGTGTAGGGGCCGGGCTGCCCTTCAACGAACCAGCGGCGCGACTGCGGCGGGACGTCGACAACGTACCGCCCCGCCTGCGTCGTGCGCGCCTCCCCGAGGAGGGCGAGGCCGCCGGCGCCGGCGCCGGTGAAGCGGAACTCCGCGGTGTAGGCCGCGTCGTCGGTGCGGTTCACGAGCGCCCACTGCTGGCTGGCCGTCTCGCGGCCCTGCACGTCGCGGAAGTGGTACCGCTCCAGCTCCAGTCGCCCGGGCACCACCGCCTCAATGTGCGGCAGGCGGGACAGCTGCGCCGGACTATATTCGCTGCTCCCCGCCCCCGCGTCGGCGTCGTCGCCGGCGTCGTCGCGCCAGAGGGAGCGGCAGGGATCGCGCGGCGGCGGCGATGCACCGTCAATCTCCGCCCTCCAGTCGTTGAGGCCGTCGAGGGGGCGGGCGCTGCCGCCGCCTCCGCCGCCAATGGGCACCCGCCGGCCCGCCGCCTGCGCCCCCGTCGGCGGCGGGGGTGGGCTGAGCATGCCGCCCGCGCGCAGTGGTGTCGGCGACGCCGTCCCCTCCTTCCGCGGCGGGGAGGGGAGGCTGTCGGCGGTGCCGGCCCGCAGGGGTGTGTGCGTGTACACCACCTGCGGCCCCGCGCCCCCACCCCGCGACGGCGGTGTGCCGTCGTCGCGGCTGTGAACGACCAGCGACGGAGCCAAGTCGCCACCGCCGGCCCCAGCACCGCCCAGCAGCGTCGTGTCGCCGTCGTCGATGCCGCCGCCGCGCACCGGCGATGGGGTGGCGATTGTCGCGGAGAGCGACGACAGTGTGAGGTCGTCGGCGAGGGGGTTGTGCGGCAGCGGCGGGACAGACAGCGGGAAGGCGAGGAACAGGTTTCCCTCCTGCCCGCCGCCGCCGTCCCGCATCGTCTGCTGCAGCGTCGCGAGGTCGCCCAACGTGTCTCTGTACCCCCGCGCAACGCCCAGCAGCTCCGTGTACTGCCGCAGCGGCACCATCACCTCCGACGAGCCGCCAACGGCGACGCCGCTCAGCGCGGCCGACAGCGCATCCCGCAGGGCGGCGTTCTCCTCCAGCACCGCCGCCGCCCTCCGCTCGCTCTGGCTGCGCCAGTGACGCTCCCGCGCCAGCGTCGCCGTCAGGGCATCGACGGAGCCGCGCAGAGAGGCGGCCTCGCGCTCCCACTCGGCCTGGGCGTGGAGGACCGGATCAACCGCCGCCCCAGTCGTGCGCACCGCCGGGGCAGGCGCGAGCGGCGGCGGCGGCGTAGCGGAGGAAACAGGGCTGAGGTCAATCTCCCGCGGCGGCGACGCGCTCGTCCGCTGGCCCTCGGCCCCGCTCCGTGGGCGCGCCGGACGCGGGCGGTAGGGGAGGAAGTCACTCTCTAGGACTGGCCTCCGCGCGTGCCGACGGGCCTCCTGCGCCTTGATCTCCTCCCACCCCATCGTCCTCCATCGCTCGCTGCTGTGCATGCTCGCACTGAGGGGGGGGGGGGCAGATAGCAGATATTACCTAGAAGTTAAAAATACAGTGAGCGACCGCGCAGGACCGGAGCGGTAGAGGCGCTCTTTCTCTTTGCTGTAATGAAGTGCGTGTGTGCGTGTGCCCGCCACCGCCGTCTCACACCTACAGCGTTCTATGACAGCGATTATTGCTCTATGAGTTCGAGACGTGTCTTTGATCTCGATTCTGTGTTTTTTGTTGCTTTTCTTGTTTTTTTTTCTATTTCAGTGCCCTGTGATGCGCACGTCGATAAACTGGTGGACTGGTATGTTAACAGTCCCCACTGCACAAAAGAAGTTGTGTAAAAGGGTGCCGAGGACACGAGAACTGCCTCGACGCGCGCGTTCTGCGCCTGGTGTAGTGGTGTGGCCTTTATTATATAGATATATCTTTTTTTGAACCCACAAGCGCACTATCAAGAAGGGGGGAAGGGGGAAGGAAGGGGCGAAGGGAGTTGCGCGTGTGTGTGTGTGTACACATGGGAGGAGAAAGTGGAACTGGGGGAGGGGAGGGGGGGGATATACCCACTCTCTCTCTCTCTCCACCTCCCCAATGCTATGGTGGAGCAGCTGCATGGCCGCTCACATCCACCGTCCCACTCGGAGCGAAATAGACCCGTGTTTCAATGTGGGTGGCGTAGGTGCAGAGGAGGCGGTGAAACAGTGCATGCCTATTGTTTCGTATTGGACCGCTCAAGCTCTCTCGTGCGTTTTCTGACTTTTGTATGTCTGTCGTGTTTTTTTTACTCATTTTGGTGTTGTGTGTGGATGCCACGCTGGACGACGGCGGCGACGAGGGCGCGCGGTGAGGGGGTGGCCCAACAGCGCCACCGTCACGGAGGCAGTATCTGTGTGGCAAGATCGCACAGACTTGGTAGCGCAAAAGAAAACAAGGAAAGGGAAGGAATACGCTTGTACATACATCGTTTCAAGGACCTTCATGTGTAGCATCCAAAAGGAAAAAAGAAGGCACTGAGAATGCTCTGAGACAACGAAGGAGAGTGGAGGAGGGGGGAAGAAACTAGAGCAACAGCTGTGCAGTGGAGAAGGGAGCGAAGCCCCACGGAACGACGAAAGGGCAGTGATGGCAGTCCGCAGGCTGCATCGCTCTCACCAAAAGGGCACAGCAGGAAGTCAAAGAAAAACGGGCAAATCGACGTAAGAGAAGTAGATGTTAATGCACACAATAGCCACCCATGAATTGAAAGGAAAACAAAAACGCAGCAGAATGGATTGTGTGGTGGTTGAGAGGAACCCCCCACCCAATCCCCAACCCCACAGAAAATGAAAGAAGAGGGGGGTGGATCGGCAACAACTACCGAGTGCGGGACGCGGAATAGCGACAGCGCACTACGCCTCCGCTCCAGAGTCCTCCTTTTGGGCTTCGGCTGATTTCGCACTAGTCGTCGCTCTCGTCTTCTCCTGAGCTACCGTACTCGACAATCTGCAGCCGCCCCGTGCGGCGGGCCAGTGGGGGCGCTGCCACCGGCGTCTGCGTGGGCACCACCTTCCGCACGGCGCCGTTGGCCGCGGCGGCGGGGGTCAGCGTGACGTCGCGCATCGACGCGGCGATGGGGTCGCTGCCGTTGCTGCGCATTGCGGCCGCCTCGCGGGTGTACATCGCCTCCACCTCCTCGTCGGTCGCGCGAGACGGGCGCGGGCCGGCGCGGTCGACGCGGACGGACTGACGAAGGGCGGCGAGGGCGTCGCGGCCGGTGGCGGGGCGCGCCGGCGACGGCTCCTTCTCGCCGCCGTGGAGCAGCGCCAGCAGCGCCGCCCGCTCAGCCACGTCGTCATTTGCCGCGCCACTGCTGATCTGCTGCTGCTGCTGCTGCTGCTGCTGCTGCCCCGCTGCCGGGGGCTCGAGGAGACTCGCCGGGACGTCCACCCAGCGGCGGTGCTGCGCAAAGAAGGCGGCCTGCAGCTGCTGGACCTGCGTCAGGAGCTGGTCGCGGGCGGCGGCAATCCCCGCGTCGCGCTCCCGCTCCGCGTCCGTGGGCATGAAAACCTCCTGCACCGCCAGCTGCTGCGGAGCCGAGGACGCGGCGGCGGTGGCGGCGGCGGCCCCGCGAACGCCGTCGAGCGCGTCGCCGAGGCCGCCCTCCGCGTCGGAGTCGTCGTCGCTGGAGCTGTCCCCGGCCGCGGGGACTGTCGACGGCAGACAGTCCCGCACCGCGGCGTAAATGCACTGCACGTCGCGGGCGAGGGAGTCGCGGGTGATGTCAAAGTCGGCGTGCCCGTCGCCCCGCGCAGCAGCCCGCCGCTGCCGCCGCCGCTGCTGCCGCTCCTCCTCCTCCCTCTGGCGGATGCGCTGCTGCGCGTGAAGGGCGCGGCCGCGGCAGACGCGAGCCGAGTAAAGCGAAACATCAACGTTCGACAGCAGCGCGTGCTCCTCGGCGGTGCGGGGGGCGCGGAGGGCCTCCTGCACACAGTCCGAGACCAACGCCCAGGCCTCCTCGCCGCTGCCGCTGTCGTCCTCCGCGGCGGCGGCGGCGGTGAAGGGGGCCCCGAAACGGGCGGCTAGCACCAGAATATAATTATCTATGAACGCGCTGAGAGCTGACATGGCTCCTGTGGTGTCTGTGAGTGTATATATGAATACCAAATGTATGTATATATAAATATAATATATATAGTTGCCTCTATTCGTCTGTGTGTGTGTGTGTATGCAGACGCGGAGGAAAACGGGCACAAATTATTACTCTTTTTTTCTCTCTTTCTTTCTTCTTTCGTTCCTTCTGTGGCTGCCCACCAAATTGGGGGGGTGTAGGCAGGAGGAAGGGAAACACGCGCGCGCGCCTGCTGCTGAAGAGAGGCTGGGGTCTCACTGCGGCGTGCTAGAGAGTCGTCCACTCGCTACTAATATGTTATGGGCCAATTTATTTCTTTCACTGTGTATTTCTTCAACTACCCCTTTTTTTCTTTTTAACTTTCTGTTCCTTTTCGGGTTCTTGTTGTTATACAGGTGCTACCTCTCTACTCGCGCGCGA
>AUXJ01001957.1:0-10197 GCA_000482205.1 Herpetomonas muscarum
TTTTTTTCATGATTGTGTTCTTTCTTTTTGTCGTCCGGCTCGCGAGAAGGGGAGGGGGGACAAAACGACGAACGTTTTGGAGGGCCCTGCATTCCCCCAGCTATGGAGCCGGAGCAAACCCGAGTAAATCGAAAATCAAAAAGATATAGAAAGGAATAAATATTTATAGGTGCAGGTTGCTTTGATTCTCCCGCTCTCACCGAACGTCGCAGCACCGGTGGTGAGCTGCCAAATACGTCGATTCACCTCCTCGGACACTACCGGCAGATAATGAGCGCGCGAAACGCGGCGTACTCTCTCTCTCTACGATGTGACACACGCTCTGTGCATCAACAGAGACGTTCCGGGAGGGGGGAAGAATGGAAGGGAAACCCAAAAAATGAAAATGAAAAACCAAAGGGACAGAAAAGCAGTGAATGTGCTCAGCACACTTCCGCAATAGGATGGGGGGGGGGGGAGAGACAAGAGGGAGAAAATGATGAAGAAAGAAAACAAGAGGTACATCAAAAAACAAAGCGGCGGTTGTACCAGCCAGAAAGAAGCCGTCTGTACATGGGTATCTGTCTGTTTTCTCGTTTTCTTTCCTTTCTAACTGTAGTGGGATAAAAAAAAGATCTGAGGTGAGGAGGGGGTAAGGTAAGTGAAAAAAAAGAAAAGGAAAAGATTCCTCTCTGTCAGTGAAGACATGGAGAAGGTTTAATAAACAAGAAAGAAAGTGAGAGAGAAAAGGAAAAGGAAGGAAGGGAGGGGATGTTTCCAATCGTATGCTCGTGTGCTCCGTTACTGTACATTGTGGCATATATATATATGTGTGTGTATATTGCAACTTTCAGCTTTGGGTCCTGCAGAGGAGATGCGCGGCTTCGCTAAAAGGGCTCGAACTCAACTCTCCCCGCGCGGTAGTCGTGCGGGGGCGGCGGTGGGCTCACCGGTGCCCGCAGCAGCACGCCGGCGTCGACCTCCACGTAGCGGGCCGCCGCCCCGCCGTCCGCCGCGTGGCTGTCCTCAATGACGTACACGCTGCCATTCGCCCCCTGCACAAACCGCTGCTGCTGCTGCTGCGGTGGGGGGGCCGCGGCCTCTCCCGCGAAGACGCCGCCCTCGCCGAGGCCGTCCGTGTAAAAGGAGACGTACTCGCCGCCGCTGCTGGTGGGGAGGTGGGGGTCGTGGGCGGGCGGCGCGCTGCTGGCGCCGAGGAAGGTGGGGAGCGGCATCTGCACGTGTGCCCGCGCCGACGGGCCGGAGGCGGCGTGCGCGTCGTGGCGGTGGTCTCCGCCGATGGAGAAGCGCGAGTCGCCCAACTCGAAGGGGTCGCGGTGGATGGACAGCGGCGGCGGGGACGGGACACCGCCGCCGCCGCCCCACGGGTTCGACCGCAGCATCGGCCCCTGCCGCGGAGGGGGTGGCGGCCCCGCACGGGAGCGCAGCAGCCCATCCGTCGCGGCAGCCGTACCGAGCACCGATTCACCGTAATACCCGCCGGTCGCCCGCAGAGCAAGCGCTGTCTCCTGTTGCTGCTGCTGCTGCTGCAGCTGCATGGAGAAGAGCAGCTCCTGCTGGCGTCGCTGCTGGTCGAGGAGGGCGGCGGTGTCAAGGGGCTGCGACGGAGGCGGGTAGTGGTGTTGGTGGCTGCCATTTTTATCCGCTGTGCCGCTGCGCTTCTTTCTCTTCGCCACCGATGATGACGACGAGGACGACGACGACGACGACGAAGAGGAGCAGGGCGCGCAGCAGAGGCTGAGGACAGCGCCGAGGCAGCCAAAGACCGGCCCGCGGAAAAGAATCAGCAGATACACGCCTCCGAGAATGCCGACAATGAAGGCCAGGTCGCCGACTATCAGTCCCACGCACAGGTGCTTGAAGGCACACACGAGGTTCATAAAGCTGCACTTCTCGCACCGGCCCTTCCCCTTCTCGTCGACGCCGTGCCCGTCAGCGTCCCCGCCATTCTCGCCCTGCGTCCCGTTGGTCCACACGACCGGCGTGACGTGGACGCCGACGGTGCGCCTCGCCTGCACCTCCTCCTGCGAGTCCCGCAGCGTCGCCTCGCAGGACAGCGTGCCGTTGACGTCGGTGCGCTGCACGAGGATCGGGAAGCTCAGGTTGGCGATCTGCTGCGGCCCCAGCGAGACCACCTGCGCGGGGGTGGGGAAGACGCCGCCGGCGCTGTCGCAGCTGACGCCGGCGGTGTAGCGAGCGACGATGGCGCCCGTGTTCTGCACGTCGACGAGGAGCGCGCCGTCGCGGGTGTTGGCGTCGATGGTGGGGAGGTTCATGCGGGCGTCGAGGATGGCCCCGGGGGAGACGGACACGACATACTCGAGGTCGTCGGCGGCGATGGTTAGCGTGATCATGGTGGCAGCCGGGGACGCGGCCAGGTACGTGATGTACGGCTCCGCCGCGCCGCCCCCGCCCCCGCCGGAGGTGCTGTTATACCGCTGCAGATCAAACTCCCCAATCGTCGACGCCATGTAGCTGCCCTTGCGCCCAATGGCCATCGCGGCCATGTCTGCCGCCCGCAGGTCCTCCAGCTGTGAGTTGAGGCAGCTGCCCTTGACGAGGCGGCAGGCGTTGCCCTGGGAGGCGAAGGCCTCGTACGACACGCCCACCTTGTCGCAAGCGCGGCCGTCGAGTGTGACGAGGGTCTTGTCGAGGATCATCCACTCCACCGGCCCCGCCTGCACGCGCGGGTGGTGATGGGGCAGGCTGGGCACAAACAGCATGCTCTGCGAGAGCACCGCCGGCTGCTCCGTCGGGTTGAAGTCGCCGATCAGCCGCGCCATGACGCCGTAGGAGGCGTTGGCGCCCCCGGGGCTGTCGGGGCTCAGGGACAGGACGGCCGTTTCCTCCACCAGCGTCCCCACAGGACCGCCCCCACCAGCCTGCCGGTTGTCGTCGCCCTCGACGATGGCGCTGCTGCGGTTGCTGAGGGTCGTGGTGTGTGCATCGGCTGCTGCTGCGCGCACCGGCTCCACCGTGCCCCGGGTCATTGTGACGTTGATGGTGTAGAAGGTGGACGAGGGGCCAATGTTGTACCCCGCGTACCACATCTCACCGAACCGCAGGCACGACGCCTGCGTGTAGGAGTTGAGGAGGTTGCACGCGTTCTTGGCCCGCGTGTCGTCGGCGCAGAGGCCGAGCGTCGAGCAGACGCCGCAGTCGCAGCAGAACCCCTGGGACATTGGAATAGCCTCCCCGGCAGAGTTGTAGGCGATGCCGCACGTCGCGTAGGTGGGGTTGAAGTCGGCGTTGCACTGGTTCAGCAGCGAGCCCTTGATGTTCACCTCGTACGGCTTCGCATTGTAGGACTGGACGTAGAAAACGGGGTAGCGGTACCGAACAAGGCTGCGGCTCGTCGTGAGGCGGAGAGGGCGGAAGTGGGCCGTTTTGCCGCCATTCGTCTCGTCGCTGGCGCTGTTGACGGCGACAATCTCCTCCACCCCGGCGAGCTGCCCGCCGTCGACGGTGAGCGTGACGATCATCTTGCGCGTGCAGGCGACGGGCTCCGTGCCGTCGTTCGTGCAGTACTGGATTTTGGAACTTGCAATGAGAGAGGCCCGGGCCATGGTGGGCCCCACGGCAAGGAACCGACGGGGCATGGAGAAGAGCAGCGCGATGAGGTACACCGCCATCACCACCATCCGGCGGTCCAGTGCCGGCATTGTTTTTCCCGTTTTGGAACGGAAGGACAACGCTATCCGCGAGCAAAAGGAAAAGGGACGGAAAAGGGGGCGCGATGGTCGGATTCCCGTGAGCGCTGGCTGGCGCCTTCAGCACGGCACAGTCTGGTCTGCAGGCGGCAACGAGATATGTACTTGTAAGGGGTAGGTTTGATCTAGAGCAGGAATAGAAACAGAGGAGGAAGAGAAAAAAAAAGAAATAGGAGTGAGGAGTGAGTAAGTGGGAAAATAATAAAAAAAGAATAGGGCGGAGACGAGTGACTGTAGCAGGTGTGTAAGAAGGTATGTCGAAGGATAACTTTATTTATAGACAAGACGTGTTTCTTTCACTTCTGAGCGGAATGCGCCCTTGACCTGTCGTTATAGCTTTTTTTTTAATACCAAACGTAGCAGAGCAGAGAAGTGAAGAGGTGGTGGGGAGAAGCGGTAGAATTTTTCAGAAAGAGAGGGAGAGAGCCATGTTGACGTGTTGTAAGGGCGGGAAGAAAAAAGGGGGGGACTGCGTGTCCCCGTCGCGGCACACTACAACAAGCACGTCAGCAGTGTTAGCAGCCTCCCCATGCCTACATGTATCCATCACTAAATTCCATCAGGGGGGGGGCGCGCTAGGACATAGCGGTTTATGTGTTTGTGTTAGCATTGTTTGATAAATTTCTGGTTTTATCTTTTTTTCTAGTGTAGGGTCAAAAACCTCCCACGAGGGAGGGCAGGCGCCCCTCCGTCCGCATTGGTGGAGAGAAGGAACGGAGAGAGGGAGACGGCTGCCCTGTAGGCGCACGTACACGAGGTTACCAGGTGCACGGCTGTTCCACTCAGATAAAAGCGAAAAGGGGAAAAGAGAAAAAAAAGAATCAAGCAGATATTGTGTGAAGGGGGGTGAAGCTGTGGCGTGGCTAGCCCCCCGCAGCGACGGAATAGTGCATGTGTGTTAATGTATGTTTGAAGAACACATCACCGCAGTAGCAAAATAAGAAGATAATACGCAAGTGTGAGGTGTATTGACACTGTTGACATCGGAGAGAGCAAAGAGGAAAAAAGGGGGAAAGGAAGAAAAAAAATTGAGGAACGGTTGGACACTTTGCGCCGATCCGTAGCGGCACACACACACGCGCACAAAATAAAAGGGGAAAAAGAGCGTAAATACAGAAAAGCAAGTGAAAGACTGCTGTGCAATGCACAATGCGATCGGTGCACCAACCCCCGTTGCATCCCCCTTTTTTTTTCTTTCTTTTTTTTTCCTCCGCAGTCGTGTACTACAGTGCCCAATGAGGAAAGCAGAGGCGGGGGGAGAGAGAGAAGGGGGAGGGGGAAGAAGGGTATTGCTGCTGGATGTGGCCATTCTGTACTTGGCTGCCAATCAAGAAGCAAATGTAGATATAGAGATATAGATAGATATATATATATATATATATATATATATATATATGAAATAGAGACTGAGAACTAGGGGGGCTGAAAGGGATGTCGGGCATCACGCTGGGCCGGCTGTCATGGGCAAGAACGCCACCCCGTCCGTCTCGTCGACCGCCTCCGCCAGGACGAGGACGTCCTTCGCGGCCGGCGCGACCTCGGTGAGGACGTCCTGCTTCGGCAGCGTCACCTGCAGGTACGCGCGGGAGGAGAGCACCGCTGTGGAGATGGCGGGCGGCGGCGGCGGGCGCTTCCCACTGTAGGAGTACCCCGGCGAGGCGCTGCTGTCGCCGTCCTTTCCGTCGCCTGTTGGGGCGTGCGTGGGGACATGGGCGTCGGCGTCAGCGTCGCAGCCAACCGTCCCGCCCTCCACCATCTCCAGCCCCTCCTCCTCGCTGTTGCTGCTGCCGCCACCGCCCCGGCCGGCCCGGGGCCGCGGGGTGCGGCTGCCCCCCTCCTTCACCTTCATCGACATCATGTCGGTGGTGCGGCGGAAGCGGGGTGGGAGGGCGATCACGACGTCGTACGACTGCACCGCGCCGGGCTTGATGTCGCCGACGCAGTCCTGGTACCCAAGCCGCACCGGCTCACTGACAAACACCGCGCCCCGCACCAGCGCATCCTGCCGAGCCGCCTCGGCGTCCCCGTCAACGGAGAGGTGGTCAGGGCGGGCCGCGGCTCCCCCCGCCTCGCCGGATCCAGCAGCAGCACCTCCTCAAGCAGCTCAACCCGCACGCAGGTGACAGTGGGCAGTTTCTTCAGCGCCTTCTCGTCGTCGGAGGGGTGGCCGTTCTGGATGCGGACGCGCAGGTGGAGGCTACCAAAGGGCAGCGGCGGCGGCGGCGGCGGGGGCGCCGGCCCGCTGTCCCCACCGCCCACTGCCGGTGCACCGGTGGGGCCCACCACCGCGCCGAGGACCGTCGCAGCCGGCGCGGCGTCGCCGTCCTGGGAGCCGCTGCCGCTGCTGCCCTGAAGGACGGCGGCCCACTTGCGCTGCTGCGCGACGGAGGCGCTGTCAGCAGGGTCGACGAGGAGCAGTGCCGTGCTGGAGAGGTAGCGCACCGTCACCTCCACCGCCCCGACGGTGTGGTGGGAGCCACGAATCATCCTCGTCAGGACGTTGCGCGTCGGCACGCGGAAGCGCCAGCTCTGCGTGAAGAAGGGTTTCAGCCCGGCGCGCTCGTGGGCGTGCAGCATCTGCCGCCGCGGCAGCGACGAGCGGAGGACAAAGTCCAGCGGCGCCGTCTGGTACTCGCCGCCGTGCCGGTGGTGCTCCGGCGCGTCGTCGCCAGCGGGGACCAGCGCCGCCTCCGCAATGGCGGAGACGCTGTACCGAATTTCGCCGCGCGCGACGCCGTCGAGCTCGTAGGCGAGGGACGGCGGCAGCCACGGGGGGAGCTTCACCGCAAACGACACCTCCGCAGTGCTCCCGGGGAGGATGCGCACCTCTGCCGGGGAGGGGGCACCGCAGCTGTGGACCGCACCAGCGGCTCCGGCGCCTTCAGCTGACGCCGCCCCCTCCTCCTCCTCCCGCGCGCTGCCGTCGCCGTGGGCGGCGAGCACCGTCGCGGCCAGCGGCGCCGCCCGCGAGTTACGCTGCGCGAATGCCTCCTCCTGCGACTCCTGCAGCCGCGCCGCCGCCGCCTCCTCCGCCGTCGCCTCGCCAATGAGCGTCACGGCGCGCCAGAGGTGCACGACAGGGGGGCCAACGGCCACGGGCTTCGCGGCCATCATCCGCACCGCGGAGGGGAGCGGGACGGCGCTGCGGGTGATGTGGTGCGACTCGACGCCCTCGCACTGCACGCGGAGGCGCCGCACGCACCAAACGGCGTCGGCCACATCGGCGTCGCCGGGGGACAGCGGCGGCGCGCACAGCTGCACGGAGCCGCGCAGCACCGATCCGGCGATCAGCGGCCGCACGGCGCCGTCCCTGTCGGGGATGTACACGGTGGCCGTGAGGCCCCCCTCCGGCTCGGGCGTCACAGTCTTCTTGTGCTTCCCGGGCATCCGCAAAACCAAGAAGATGTACGGAAAGGGTGAAGGGTGAAGGGTGAAGGGGGGGGGGGGTAGTAGTTAAGAAGCTGCCACGCGTTTGTGCCTCGGCCGTACTGCGCTGTGTATGAAAGGGAATAGTTCGACGATAGTCCAAGAATAGGCTATTGCACAAGTGAAACGGTGATAATGTTGTGTTTCTCTGCGTATGTACAAGTGCGTGCGTGTGTGTATAATAGTATTGTCAGCGACGAGTATTATGATATATTTTTTGGGGGGAGTCACGCGAGATATATCTGCGTGCGCCCCAGGTGTAGATTCTGCAGGGGGGCGACAAGTAGCCCTTCTCGTCAGAGAGAGAGAGAGAAGCAAACGGTGCACGTGCAACGCAAAAGAGATGGCTCCTTTGACCTGTATATTTTTTCAAATAAAAGCCTTCCTTAGAGAGAAGGTACAACTGATGAACGTCTACGACACACATACATCATACCACAGAGAGAAAAAGATGGAGGGAGGTAGGAGAGAGGAGAGAGGAGATGAGAGGAGAGGGAGGGGTATGATTCAGCATTGCATCCGTACGTGGACAGGAGGCAGTTGGCGGGACAAATCACTCCATAGCGCGAATAAAAGCGTAGGGGAGAAGTGCAACTTGCCCTCCAGCTTCCCACGATTACCCACTGACCGACTGATACCAGCCCGCCACGTACCAGCAGCGCGCGACGACGTGAACGCGGACGTGGAAATAAATAAAAATCTAATGAATATACATTGGAGTATTTTTTTTGTTGTCTTTGTGACTATGTGCGGGTGCCGTGAATGTGCATGTGGGTATGTCGCTCCCCCGATTCGCGGGGTACATAAACATAAAGCTGTCTCCACTTTTGCTCTGCTGCGTAGAAGGAGTTCAGTATTTTTATTTGTTCGAAAAGGGAGCGAAGCTAAACACGAGCGGAACCCAAATTCGTGTGTGTGTGCGTGTGCTAGCTGTATCGCGTGGGGAGGTCGAGCACCTCGTCGGTGGCGTCGACGGCCTCGGCGAGCTGCACGACGCCGTTGACCCAGTCCTCCTCCTCGACGTACGTCACAAGGCGGGGGAAGGACACTGCGATCACCGTCGCCGTTGTGATGTTTGCCGTTTTAACGCCCGGTGGGGGGCAGAGCTTGTGGTCGTCTTCCTTGCACCTGCGGAACTGCTTCGGGAGCTGCAGCCGCGCGGCAAAGGTGACCTCCTCCCCGGGCGGGATCGGCACTGTGTAGTCGTACCGCGCCAGCGCGTGCGGGAAGACCCGCGGCATCTCGAGAGACTTGAAGATCTGGATCGTCTCGCGCAGCTCGACGCGCACCTTTTTGATCTCCCTCCGCTGGCACGCGTTGTGCACGCGGACGAGGAGCGGCAGCTCCCCAATCGGCAGCGGCAGTGCCCGCTCTACCGCGGCGCGACGCTCCCGCAGCGCCTCCTGTTTGGCCTCGTGCCGGGCAGCCGCCCGCTTCGCCCGTGCCGCGGCGCGCGCGCCGGCCGCAGTCTCCTCCGCCTCGCCCACATCCACGACGCCCAGCTCCCCCTCCAGCGCGCCGTCCTTCCCACTGGCCGGGGTCTTCTTTGCCGCGACGTCGGCCTCGCCGTCGCTGTGGGGCCCGTCCCTGTCGCGCTGCTGCGTGCGGAGAAACCGATCCACAAAGGCGGCGGGGCTCACAAAGTCCCCCTCGCCCGGGGCGAGGTACTTTCTCTCCATGAACGCGTCGTAGCCCCGAAAGGCCTGCACCGTCGTGGACGGCGAGCCGGACGACAGCAGCCGCCCGGACACAACGCCGTCGCCGGGCCCAGTCGCCCCGGCCGCAGCAGCAGCGGCAGCGGCAGCGAGAGCCTCGTCCTCGCCGTCGCCCTTGTCCCGCTCGTCTCGCCGCTCGAGGTACTCGCGGAAGACCTGGTACGTGGCGTTGGCGTCGGACAGGACCAGCGCGCGGGAGCTTTGGAGGGCAACCTCGACCTCAATCGCGCTGTGGCTCGCCAGGCAGCACAGGTTCCCGAGGAAGCTGCACGCGAAGACCTGAAACAGCGCGGACAGGGGCGGCAGCGGGGCGGTGGTGGCGGCCGCGATGGCCTCCTCGTGGGAGGCGATCAGCTGCCGGCTGGAGATGGCCGAGAGGACGTAGAAGCGCTTACTGGACTCTATGTTGCGGGTGCCGAGGCCGAACTCGATCTTGGCCCGCGCCGTGTAGGTGATGTTGCCCGAGGCCTCCGCGATGGAGTAGTACAGCGACGGCGGCATCCACGCCGGGACACGGAAGGAGAAGGGGAAGGTGTAGCGGCCAGGCATGAGGCGGTGCTCCTTGGCGCTGCGGCGCTGCCGAGCCGCACCATTCGCATGTCGTTGCTGTGGCCCTTCCCCACCGACAGCTGCTGCTGCTGCTGGTGGTGGGGTGACCGCAGGGTCCCGCTCGGGCCCGTCGCCGTAGGGCTGCTGCTCCCCACCGCCCAACCGCTCCAGCGCCATGACCGTGGGCGGCGCCACCACCACCGGCGCCGGCACCAGCCGGTCGGTGGAGTCTGCCGCCGCGCCGATGTCCGTCCACGCCGGGTCCTCGTTGCCGTGCCCGTGCAGCCCCCCTTCCCGCATCTCGATCTCCGCCGGCGACCCCCTGCGGTCGTTCGCTGGTGCGCCGTCTCCGTCGCCGTCGCCGTCGCCGTCATCGTTGCCGTGGTCGCCCTTCTTTCCCTTGCGCTTCTTTGGCGGCGTCGGCTCCCGCCGCTTCTCCGGGACGACGCGATAGTACGGGGAGGTGTGGTGCTGCCGGAACATCACCTCCTGCCGCTGCTGCTGCGCCGTCTCCGCCTCCTCGTACGCCTTCTTCTTCCCCGACAGCGTCACGTGCCGGGCAAGGTAGATGCGGTCGGCTGTGTAGTCGTCAAGGAGGCCGTCGAACTCGCCCTGGTCGTCGCGCACCGCGTTGTGCTCGACGCCGTTGAGCTCGAGGCTGATGCGGCGGTAGGCGACGCCGTCGCGGCGGCTCGGGCTGACGGTGATGATCACCTCCCCGCGCAGCACACCGTTCGGCGTCACGCACTCATTCGCGAGGCCAATCGAGATACGGATATCGTCGCCGCAGAAAATCA
>AUXJ01001959.1:0-18085 GCA_000482205.1 Herpetomonas muscarum
ACACAACACTAGAAAAGAACCAATTGTTTTAATTGATGAACATCGTCGACACTCTCCTCCTACACCTTTCCTATGCAATGCTACAGAATCACTGCAATGAGAGGTAAATGCTTTATGTAGAGCACAAACAACGGGTCCAACACTGTACGATGACGCTACCGCTACACACCCTGGTGACTTCTTTTATGCTGCCGTGGATTAAAACTCCGTGTCCCCAAATTGCACACGCGCAAAAAAAATAGTATACTATTATGGAGCAGATGCCTTCGAACCCATTTTGGTTTCACCCGTAATCCTCCCTCCTACGATTCTATTATCTTTTTTTTCTCTATGTTCATGTTTGCATTCAGCCTTTTCTTTTGTCTTGATTGTTCCATTAGTTGATCAGTCCGTTCTGTTACCGTTTCCCCTCATCATGGATTTTCTCCACCGTGTTCTTGCCGTCATGATACTTGACGCGAATGGCAAGCGCATTTTCGCCAAGTACTATACGAGTGACGACACACCAGCCTCAGCGAAGGCGCTTGCTAGCGTGGACCAGCAGCGCATCCTTGAAGTTCACATCCAGGCGGCAGTAAAGGATTTCAAGTCTTCTGGACATGGGACGTCGTACGCGCGTAACGAGATCGTTGTTGTGGATGGTAAGACTGTCGTGTTCCAGTCCGGCGATGACGTAACGCTGTTCGTCGTCGGCGACGGGGAGGAAAATGAGCAGGTGCTCTCCATGGTCCTCAGTACTTTTTCAGAGGCGCTGAAGGTGTCCATGAACGTCCCGACACTGGAGATGCGCGCCCTCCTGGAGAACTACGAGGTTGTTCTGCTCACCGTTGACGAGATGCTGGACGAGGGTATTATTCTTGAGACGAGCCCCACCGCCATTGCCGCGGAGGTGGAGCCGTACCTCATCGATACCAGCGGAGAAACAGCGCGGAAGGCCCTCAGTAGCGTCAACAAGTACCTGCGCGAGAATTTGTAAATCAGAGGGGGGTGGGTGGGTGGAGAGCACTGCTGCCCCTTCATCGCCACCCGCCCCCTGATGGCGCAGGCGGGGTCTTCAACTGTTACCACCGTGATCGCGCATTTTCTCCCATTGCTTCTTTGACAGTGTCTATTTCTTCTATTGGTTGTCTCGAAGAACAATTCGCTGATGTGTGGTTGAAGACCATCCCCTGAGCTGGGAATGCGGCAGCGGGGACGCGTTCGCTGTGAGTGGTGCACCTACCTGTGATCATCCACCCACCCACAACGCCCCCGCGGGAGAAAATGCTGCGACAACAGTGGCTTGACCTCGTTGGTCGTCGGCCCCTCGTGGCTATTCCACTGTCATGTTATCTCTGCCTTCACTTGTATGCTCCCATCGTCGATCTGTGAGGCGGGCAAATGGGCTCTGTTTCCGCATGTACGCTGTTGTTGTGTGTGCTGCACCTAGAATATCGTGTTGCTGTGTAGCTGTTATCTGTTACGCGGAACTCACATACCCCCCCCCCCCGTCATCGCAGCCCTTTCTCCTTTTCCTTTACTGTGCGAGAAAATACAAGCACCGATTAGTTGGCTGACTCCACGTGTGCATATCCTCTTGATATATCGCCCCTTCCTTTGGGCGTGATGGAGAAGTAGAACAATAACGCAAACCCTACAGTTCCTGTGTCTCTCAGCGCACATCCGCGCAGCAACCAGTACGGGTATATGACGAACCTTCTACACTATGAGTTCACATGCCCTCCTTGCAGGGTCTCCTTCCCGCCTACCACTTTACCATGTCCCGCCACTGACTATTCTCACCTATTTTTTTCTAAATCTGTGCTGCGTTTGTGCACCACGCTAGCTAACGAGTAGCTCGCTAATAAGTAGTGCTTGTAAAAAGCTCCTTACATTATCTTTTTTCTTAGAACGTAACCCTACTTAATAACCTTACGCGGCTTACGCAGTCTGCCACTTCGGCGTAGGAAACACTCTCAGCAAAGAGCCCCCACCAGCAACCATGATGAAGCCCACGAAGCCGACGTACATGGCCCAGGGTATCTGGGCCGGTTTCCGGTACTACCTCGGTCACTTCTTCTACCCGAACATGTACCGTGAGTTCCTGTCCGTCCAGAACGCCCACAAGGTCGAGCGCGCGCTCCGCCTCCAGACGGCCATCAAGGCCAACAAGATTGACTACCGCGCCCTCCTCGCCCTCCCCGTGACGGACCACGCCCACCCGTACAAGATGGAGTACCCGTGGGAGAAGATCATGCAGAGCGACTCCCGCGACCTTGGCGCGTACGGCAAGTGGTACGCCAGCAAGATGATGTGCTTCTACGAGGGCCTCCAGTTCCACAAGTACGGCTGCCTTCAGGATGATCTCATCAACGCCCACGGCTGGTGGAACCGCGCCGCCCGCACCCGCGCCCCCAAGGACAAGATTGTCCACGGTGACCGCCGTGTGATGCGCGCCCGCGTGCTCAAGGACAAGTACATCTACGAGAAGAAGGACCGCTGGGTGCACCCCGTCGACAACGTCGCCTACTTTGGCCCGTACGTCATGATGGTTGCCGACGAGTGGGAGGAGAAGTGGGGCTTCTTCGCCGGCCAGGAGGTGGAGTACTAGGGTGCTGTCTGCACTGATACACGGCCGATCCCCACTCCCCTTTGGAGTGCCCGGCCGGCATCCTACCATTTCAGCCGACCCCTCCCACCGCATGCATGTCCGCGCATGACTGCCGCTGCTGCTGTAGGGCGGCAATTATTCTGCGACATCAGCAGCCCTCATGTTTTCACTTTTCCACGGTGGGAGGTAGCTCTTGTTTTTTTTCCCTTTCGCTAACACCACTTTCTCGATATATATATATTCATGCCCATGCTTCTTCTTGCGCGCTGTACCGTTTAGCAACCGATGTGGATTGTCCAATGGAGAGGATCATGCTTTGCAACACCGGCGTTTGGTCATGTTATGATTTGCAGGTGCGCACTTGTGGGGTTTCCTCTTCCCTTCCGACTCTCCTCCCTGTTGCGAGTTCAGTACACCCGCGTAGGGAAAAGATAAGAAAAAAGTAGTTGTTTCACTTTTAAGTAGTATATGCCCGTGCATTTCCCTAGTTGTGGTAGCCATTTAAACCAAATCAAAGACCGATGAATAAAGAGAGAGATTACACGCAGATTTGTGTGTTGTTGATATAATCTAAACGATTGATGTAGTAGAAGTGGCCATGGCTCTTAAACTGCGGCGAGGTATCGTGTGGGTCGGCCCCGCCCACCCTAGGCGTGTGCGAAGGTATGTACACACATTTCTGTGGATGTGCGCGCTTCATACACCTGCGCCATGGTCCTCCCCTCCACCCCGAAAGAAAAAGCAGGAGTTCCCCCCTTTTCGTTTATTTTGGGAAAGGTTCGCAGGATTTCTTTCCCTGAAACGCGCCGTGTTGTGCGTTGCGATCACACACCGACTGTTCCTGGGGGCTATGCCGGTCCGCAGGTATTCTTCCTTCCTTTGTGCTCTCCTGTCATCCATACTTCTCTTCCCCTCCGTGTATTGCCTCTTCACTATTGCCCAAAGAAACCATTTGTAAAAAAACAACAACTACAACCCCAGCGATAGGTGGGAGAACTAGTGTGGCGCGTGATAGAGCATAGACATCACGCAAATACATTGAGGGGTGTGCATTTTCCACTTGCCACCCCTTCATACCCTTGGTGCTGCGCTCTGTCCTCCCTGTGCCCGTCTGACTAGACTGCTACGTATCCCATTTCGTTCTACCAGTCTTCTTTGCAGAATTGCTACACACCGACGGCTGCTGACTGGTTCTTCCTTTTTTTCTGTTTGTGGCTTACTGTTGTACACTTGCGCGTCCGCACCCTGCATCGCCGCTAGCATAGGTACCATGGAGTTAACGTCGCGGAGACAGATTGAGCGGATGGCCGCCAAGGGCCAGTTCGAGGCCGCGGAGTCTGCCCAGGAGCGAAATCGCGAATGCCGTCACCAGCAGGCGGTCGCCCTCCGGCGGCACATTGAGGAGCAGCAGGCGGCGGAGTGGCTAGCATTCAACCGCGCTCGTCGGCAGGTCGCGGTCGAGGCCCGTCGGGAGAATGGCCTGCGGAAGGAGCGGCAGCTGTCGACAGCCACGGCGCACCTGGAGGAGCTGAAGGACGAGCACGACGAGGATTTCAAGCTGTACGTGGCCCGGGAGGAGACGCTGCTGATGCGCCGCCCTGTTGCCCATTCGCAGCGGTACGTAGGTCTCAAGCGGGACGCCCGTCAGATGTCGCAGCAGCACCGCTACATCGAGGCAGGGGAGCTCGACGCGCTGGCGACGCACGTGGCCGCAGTGGAGGTGGAGGAGGCGGCCGCGGAGCGTGCGCGGCAGCTGTCGCAGCGCGTGCGCAAGCGCGAGGACCTGCTCCTGGGAAAGGAGCGCAACGCGATGCGTAACCTCCATGCGAAGGTCCTCCTAGACGACCTCCACGCCGGTCGCGAGAACGACACCGTATCAGCTCGCATGTACCGAATGCAGCACAGCATGGCTGCCATGCATGAGCAGCAGCACCGCGAGCTCGATACTGTTGGCCGCATCCGCGGGGGTGGTGGTGCACCGTACTGCACCGCTACACGCGGCACCCGCCTGGAGCAACGCATCGCAACGGAGCAGGAGAAGCTGCCGTCGCTGTGCCGCCTGTATGGCCACCTCCTGTGAGTGTTAGCCGTTCGCTGGAGCAACTGTCCATCACATTTCACATATTGCTGTTCTCATGTACACTACACCCCTCAGCAACAGTAGAGGGACGAATCTATGTTAAGAAGGAAAGACCACACCAGACATGGAACTCATTACCTGCCTACACATCTGTCGCTGATTTTTTCTCACTTTTTTTTCTTTCTGGATTGCCACTTCACTGTACCTCTCTTACAAACACGCGAGGCAGCCTAATGTCCCCCTTTACCTTGTGTGGAACGGTATACTCTTTTCCCCTTTTCCTTTGCGAAAAAAAAATACATTTGTTTCCTCCCTTATTTCCTTTCTTATGCGTGCCACCCTCTTGTGTGGGTGGCTAGCCGCACATTGAAAGATCTTTGAACTGTACACCACCCCATTCACTAAACAACAATTCACATATCAATATCATTTACCTTCATGCAAATCACGCGCGGCTCCCCATTCCTCTTGCAGTCGGGTCAGGGAGCCTTGCCTTTCTACCCTCTCATCTCGCCTCTGGGTGCCGTGGGTTGCCCATGGGCCACGCTCGCCAGCCCTTCCGTGCGGCCCTGACACACGCGTCTATAGTAGCGACAGTCACACCATGTCTTCTTCCCTCACCACTACATTTGACTCCCTTTGTTTTTTACTCTGTACAATTTTTCGCATAAACACAGCGCGAAAAAAAGGAACGCACGGAGGGACGACTTCTCTCCCCCACCCACACACTCTCTCCCTCTTGTAATATTCGCAAACGAATAAATTATATACAACGGTACCGTCCTGCTGTGTGGAGGTGATGCACCCACGCAGCAGCGCGTCGCACGCTGCGGCGGGCTCACCGCAAGGCACCACGAGAAGCTCACAGGCGCCTGAAAGCCACGTCAAGCTTCCCCTGACCCTCACACAGCGGAAGCTGGTTCTCCAGCTTGACTTTTTCAAGCGGTGGTATCTGATCTGCCACGCTGGATATCTTATGTTCCTCGTTCTGTTCGGCACCGCCGTCCTTTTTGTGACGGAGCCACACGTGGCACTGGTAGACGCCTTTTTCGTTGCCATGTCAACAGTGTGTAATTGTGGGCTGCAGACGGTAGATGTGGGTGGTTGGCACCCACTGTCGGTCTTCTTCCGCCACGTGCTGATGATTGGCGGTGGGGTCGTGTTTACGAGCGCGTACCAGCCGCTGATGCGTCTTTTCATGCTGCACCGCGTGGCGCCAGTGTTCGCCCCGTGCGCGGCCGACACACCGGAGCAGCGGCAGCTGCGGCACCGTAAAGAGGATGCAGCGGCGCGCCTCTACTATACTTCGGCCATCTGTGCGATGACCTCCTTTGCATATTTCGCCGTCGTCAACGGCGGCGTTATGTTTTCGTTATACCTTCTCAACTCCTCACAGCTCTCCGCTCTGGAGGTGTTCTATATGGGTGTGTCGTCCTTCCACAGTTGTGTCTTTCTCCCGATGACACAGTATGCGGGCGACACAGCCGTGGTGGGTCTCGTCACCGTCGCGTGCTCACTAGGATTCACAGCGTTCCCGGCGGTGCTGAGGGGTTTTTTCCACCTCGAGCGGCACGTGTACCGACTCTGCCGCAGGGCATACCAGTCCCTGTTGCGTTCCGGCGACCTCGCAGAAGACGACAGTGTGGGCGACGACAACGCGCCTCTCATCACCGCGGCGGGGGTTGCAACTGCTGCCGAAGCCAACGGTGACGCCAGCGAGCAGCCCAGTGACCCCTGGGAGCGCGGCTTCGACGACATTCTGTCTTCCCCCCACCCAGGCTGCTTCCATCCCTTCCTCTTCCTCCCCGACGAGTCGGCCTACCTCGGCGCGGCGTGGTGGGCGTTGACAATTATGCAGGCGGTGCCCTTCTGGTTTCAGCACTGGCACAGCCTTCTCGACAGGTTCACACCCATGTACAAGGTGTACCTCGCCATCTGCCAGGCGGGCGTAATACGCTTCGCCGCGGCGTCTTTCGTCTCCCTACATGAGTACAGCAACGCACACATCGCAGTGACGATCCTGGCCATGTATCTCCCAGCACTGCCTATCTCGACGGACCGCACCTACCGGAAGTGGCGGCAGATGATGGCAACCTCCGTCATGCGGCTCTTGACGTCGCGCCTCTTTTGGCTCTTCGCTGCGATGGTGAGCATCATCTTCACTGAGGAGGCGTCGATGCGAGAGGCTCTGCGAGGCACCCGCTTCGATATGATGACTCGCACCTTCTTTGAGGTAATCAGTGCCTACTCGGGTTGCGGGCTCTCCCTCAGCCTCCCCGACGCCAGTGTCTCGTTCACAGGCTCCGCCGGAAACTTTGCGAAGCTCGTCATCTGCGCCGTCCTCTTTGGCGGTCGCCACCGCTTCGTGGATCTTGGCATCGACCTTGGCTTCAATGCCCTCCAGACAGACCTGCAGTTCATATTCCTTCGTGGCACCCCGACTCATGACCAACAAGTATGACGTCAAGATGGACACACATCCATACGCCATACTCCAGATCACTGTAAGCTGGGACCACTACTTATCTCAACACCCCCCTCCCCTCATTCTCCTGCATCTGCGGAGCAATGGGACTTGCGACGACTGTTTTGTGTTAGTACACAGCTGTGTGCTCCGTACAGATATCTGCCGGGGACGTCTGCAAAGAAAACAAAACGCAAAGGATGTACCCGGAGCAGAGAACTCCAAAAGAGCAAACAAAACGTTTTCTTGTCTTTTCTCAACTGCACGTGGTCTAAAGCCGCAACTGGCTCCATGTGACAACAGCATGTGGTACAATCCTTGTTGGTTGTGCCATCTTGCCACCTTGCATCTCTTTCGAAAACTCCGTAATTTCATTTTAAGAAAATATATTAAAATATACCGGATAAATAGCGATTATTTTGTGCATAGTTACGTGGAGAGAACCACACCTACCCCCACTCACACGCGCCCTACCTGTGATGATGCACAAACGCGCACCTGCCCTGCATGTCTCCTTCGCCCTACTTTCTACACCTATAGTTTTTCCACCCTCCCTGCTCTTTATCTTGCCCTCTTTTTGGCGTTAGTTCTCGCGTTTTCACATCCCGCCCTCCCAGTTCTGGGTATCTGTCTCTCTGCTCATCCATTGGGTCGTGAGAGGTGTTTATCGGTACTGCGATTCCTTTGGAGTGTCGTTGGTTACTCGAATTATTCTTCGTGGCCCGCGGTGCCTATATTCCTTGTACGTTTCCACGTTTATTTTTACTACCGTGACATTCTACAATGCCGCCTAAGGTGCCGCCTGCTCCAGATTTCAACCGCGTCGCCTCTGAGGCCCGCAAGCACCTGAACCGCTATGGCGGTCTGGGCAACATTGTGGGCATGTCGGCGATCGCTGGCGTGGGTCTCCTCTCCATCTACGCCGCGTACAAGTCCGTCTTCTTCGTCCAGGGTGGTTTCCGCGCCGTTAAGTTCAACTGCATCACCGGCCTGTACGATCGCACCTACGGCGAGGGTGCCAACTTTGCGATCCCGTTCCTCGAGACCCCGGTTATCTTTGATATCCGCAACAAGCCGATTGAGGTGCCGACGGCGAGCGGTAGCCGTGATCTGCAGACGGTGAACATGGCGGTGCGTGTGCTCTACCAGCCCAACACGGAGCGCCTGCACCACATTTACCGCCACCTTGGCGTCAACTACGCGGAGACGGTGCTGCCGTCGCTGATCAACGAGATCATCCGCGCCGTGATCGCGCAGTTCAACGCCTCTGAGCTCCTGACGAAGCGCCCGGAAGTGAGCCACCGCATCGCGGTCATGCTGGCCGAGCGGGCGACGCGCTTCGGTATCGACATCACCGACGTTTCCATCACTCAGATGAGCTTCGGCAAGGAGTACACGAACGCCGTGGAGGCGAAGCAGGTTGCGCAGCAGATGGCGGAGCGGGCGAAGTTCCGCGTAGAGCAGGCTGAGCAGGAGAAGCAGGCCGCCATCCTTCTGGCCATGGGTGAGGCCGAGGCGGCGACGCTGGTCGGTAACGCCGTGAAGAAGAGCCCCGCCTTCCTCGAGCTGCGTGGGCTGGAGGCTGCTCGCGCTATCGCCAAGACGCTCAAGGATGAGGGCCGCGGCCGCTACCTCCTCGACAGCGACTCGCTCTACCTGAACGTGAAGGCCATGAAGATCAACACGGACTAACGTGTCGTATCTTTGGTACAACAGGTGGGATGGAATGCGCGTGATGGTTGGTGTATGTGTTTGTGTGTTTGTGCGTCTGCGCACCGCGTCACCTAGTCTCCAACAGCCACGTCTTTTCGTCCACCCGCTTAGCCAATATTATTCTCTTTTTCGTTGTTGTCGTTGTTGTTGTCAGTAACTTTTCGTTACTTCTTCACCCCCCTCTTTGTCACCATATCTATATATATCTATATATTTATCCACCGGATTAACGCAAGTCTCTTTTTTACCCCTTATTCATATAGGAGAGTGTGTTCACACTGATTTCAGGATTGAGGCGACAACCTTGTAGTTCTGCTGGCGCGCCCGTGTTGTGCCCACCGTTTTACGTTTCGTCCACTCACCGCCTTACTCCATGCACGATCGCGTTCCGGAAGTTGGAAAGCTACCTCCTTCCAATTTTTCCGCTGGCTGCTCTGCAGACCTTCCAGGATAGAGTGTTCACCAACTAGATGGGCTGCCCCCACACACTGCCGGCCGGACTCGCAAGTGCACGCGGGACAGAACGTTGTTGTTATTGTTTTCTTTCCTTTTCGGCGCTGTCCCTCTACTCCTTTCCCTGCCCTCCCCTCTCTCGCTCACACACACAAAAACAACACACACACACACACACGAAATGCTACACCCACACACACTCACATGCGTGCGACATAATGTCAAATGTACCTCGGCTATTTTTGGCGAGCTGCACCTTCTCGACTGCTCGTGTGCTTGAGGTGTTTAACTGCTTGTGTCGAAGGCGGGTGCCACTAAGTCTGCTGCTCACCATCCGTAGCGCTCCCTATCGCAGACTGTGTCGCCCCGCCGGACGCGTTCGCTGGCCTACGCAATGGGTTTCGCACAGCTACTGACTTGATGCGGCCAGGCCCCCCAGCGCGCAAGCCCACGCGGGGCACTGTGCGACCTATGATACCTTCATGCATACATACATGATTATTGATGTACGTTGCCCTTGATGTCGACTTCTCCCACCTCTACTTATTTTCTCATTCGGCACAAGTCTAGCAGCGCAGCAAGACAGAACCCTATTTATTCCCTAGTCGCGCGACGTGTGGTTGACTTGCCACGCTCCCACATTACATCCAAAGCCCGTTTCAAAAAAAAAATTTACCCACGGCGTTTCAGTAGTCACAGGGATGTTGGACGAGCAGTCCTGGCAGCTGGCGACGAAGGCCCTCACACGCATTCTAGACTCGGAGGGCACCGACCCGCAGACGGTGGACGATGCGGTGCGGGCTGTTTTGGGTGGCGCTGCCGTCACCGACCCGCGAGGGATGGAGGCGACGCTGATGGGCGTCGTGACTGGCGCGGTTAGGTTCCTGCCGATATGCGACGGTGCGCTGCAGGGGTACTGCGACTCGCTGAAGCGGAATAAGATGGACAGGGCAGCCATGTATCTCATCGCCTACCTGGTCGTTTTCAAGAAGGAGGAGATGGACGAGGACCGGATGCGGCGACTGTTCTACAAGCAAATCCCCGCTCCAAGGCTGGCGGAGTACCTGGCATACCTGGCCGACGAGAATATGGTACGCAAGTTTTCCGTGCCGTTGTGGTCGCAGACCTATGACGCCAATTTCATCAACAACACCATCCTGCGCGGGCTGGCCGGCACCGCGCCGGCAATGAGGCGTGTCGCCACCTTCTTGGAGACTACGGCTGGCCCCGTCACGATGCACCACGACGAGGCGCGGGAGCAGGCTACCGAAGGCCCCGCCGCGTCGTCGCCGAGCCAGGCTGGCTCGAGTGTCGCGCAGCCGGCACGCGGTGCGGCCGCTGGCGGCGCCAAGGCTCGGCCAGCGGGCCTCCCCCCGGCGGAGGTGCGGGAGATGGCCTACACGATCCCAGAGGCGCGGCCGCCGGCTGTGCGACGCGGTAACTCCCCGTCGTCGGCGGCCGCCGCGGCGGGTGCCTTGGCTAAGGGGCCCGCCCGCGCTGCGGTGCGACCAGCGCCGGCGGCGTCGTCGCGCACGCCCAGAGCCCGCCCGGAGGCGGACCAGGCTGCGGGCTGCAGCGCCTCGCCACCGGTGATTCCAACGAGGGACGTGGCGTGGGTGCGGCGCATGATGCAGAAGGAGCTGGAGGTGCCCATGACCAACGCCGCACTGCGCCGCGAGGCACACCTGCACCAGCAGCGCCTCGCGGAGAAGGAGCGGCGGATGCGGGAGCTCGAGGCGGTGCAGCGGGACGAGAGCGAGTACGAGCAGTGGCGCGCGGCGGAGCGGGCGAAAGAGGAGCAGCGCCAGGAGATGCTAATCCTCGAGCGCCGCATTGCGACGATGGAGGCTGGCGACATTGCCCGGGCTGCGCGGGAAGAGATCGAGGAGAAGCGCCGCCGCCAGATCCAGGCGATGAAACGGAGGGCGAATGCCGATCTCGAGGAGGTGGCCGCCGCCCAGGAGGAGGCGCGCGTGCAGCAGCGCGGGCACGTGCATAACTTCCGCGAGCAGCTCGCGAAGAGCCGACGTAACGCCGAGGCGCGCGCTGCGCGGGAGAGGCTGCGCGCCGCGGAGGAGGTGAAGCAGGAGACGGCGGAGGCTCGGGAGGCGGCGCGGGTGAAGGAGGAGCAGCGGAGACTGGAGCAGGCCGTTGTCATCAACGAAATTAGGCAGCTTCGCGAGCGCATTCGCCAGCGGCAGGCGGAGCTGATCGAACAGCGCCGCAACGACCAGGGCTACGAGCTGCCCGAGGACGCTGGCACCGCCGACGCGGCCCTTGGTACGCTGACCGTCGCGCAGCTACGGGAGCAGCTCGAGCAGGTCCGGGCCCAGGAGCGCGCACTGGAGGAGGAGCGCCGCCTGCGCATCGCAGAGGTGCGGGGCCGGGAGTCGCGCGAGCGCCTCGCGCTGGAGCGTCTCTGCCGAAACCAGCGCAGCACCCGCCAGAAGGAGCGCGAGCGCCAGCTCAGCGAGAAGGCATCCTCCGCAGCGGCGAAGCGCGCCGCCCAGTTCGCCGCCGACACCGAAAAGATGGACGCTCTCCGCGCCAAGCTGGAGGAGCAGCGGACGAAGCGGCAGCGCGAGCACCGCAAGATGGTGGCGGTCGAGCGGCAGCTGAAGAATGAGGCCAATATGTGCGCCGCAGACGAAAACGCGATGGAACAGGAGCGGTGGCGGCAGCTTGAGCAGGGCGTTGTCAACCGCGTCGCAGCCTCGCAGGCAACACGCAGAAACTAAGCGCGTAGTCTCGCATAGTCTTGTATTGTTTTCTCTTGCTCTTTTATATCTCCCCGATCTTTTTATTTTCCTTTCACCCTGCCCTCCCCCCCTACGTTTTCTTCCCTACCCCAACCCGCCACTTGGTGCACGAAAACGCACATGCATCCACCCGCACACGCATGTACCACCTGTAGTTTAGACACATGAGATGTATACATGTATATTATTGGTATCATTGTATCTTCCGCTCCACGTTTGCACCCATCACAGTATATATATATATATACATATATATATATATACATACAACAAAAGTAACAGAACACCTCATACATGGTCACAGTACTTGGGTGACTACGTAATGAATCAAAGCGGGGTGAACAAGGCCAAGGTTGTAATTGGATGCTCGTCAGGGCATCCGTGCTTGAGGGGTGTCAGCCTCCGCGTCTGTTGCGCAGGAGTGCAGCTGGCTGAGGTGTGTGCTGGTTGTCTCTCCGCGCGCGAAGCCTTTTCTTGACGGGGGAGATCTTCTATTCATGACACGCGAACGAATGTTTTGTCTTTTAGCCAAGCATGTCTACATGAGCATTTCCTCTTCTCTCGCTTTTTCTACATGTCCCCCTCCCCCCTTGTTCCCTCCCTCCCTTTTTTTTTCTCCCTTATCCCTCATGTCTCCTGCTGTTTCCTTTCCATGTAGATGCCGCGCAAGGCAGGCACCCCATTATAGACGGCGCCTTTTATGATCTCGCCGGAGGGCTGACCTCCCATTCTTTTAGTTACCCCCACACGGACCAGAACATCAGAAAGAGACGAGACGAACGTAGGCAAACAATCGGTGCGACTCCAATGGACGGCAGTGTGCCCGCGAGCGAGGTCAGCGCCCCGGCGACGAGCGATGCTGTCCTCTACCCATTCCGTAAGCGACGCACGGCGCCGGCACCGGCGACCGCTGCTCCGCCCGATGCCCCTGCTTACACCGCTGCAGTTCCGCGTCCGACGCGACACATTCGCGCAGCGCCGCAGGGAAGCGGCACTGCCCTCGCGAGCCACCCTCGTTCCTCTCACCCCTCGCGTGGGGCGCGGGCTGGGGGACGTGGTCCGCGGTCGGCGCCGGCGTTTGACCCCTATGCGTACGCCGCTAGCATCGCCAGCAGCTCCCGCCGGGCACACGTCGGGGCACCCACGGAGGAGCCTCGCGCAGCGAGTGCGGATGGCCTTCGCTCTCCTGAGGTGGAGGAGGTGACAGTGCGCGAATCGACTGCGCGCCCCTCGTCGCTACCCCGTGGTCCATTTCCAGAGGCTGCGTCAAACGGCAGCACTCCACTGTCGACCGTGCTGGATGGGGCGACGCCGCTGCTTACTTCTCCCCATCCCCCTTCCCCCTCACCCTCCCCCTCCACTGACAGAGCCCGAGGCGAGCGCATCGACGGGCGCCATCGCCGCGGCGACTTTGACGACGGCGAGGACGAGGAACTTGGAAACCAGGCGTTGGCACGTCTGGCCTTCGGGGACGACTCCTCTGCGTCCGCGGCAGGAAGTAGCAGCGTCAGCGGCGGGGTAGACAGCCCGCACTTGAACGGGCAGTCAGCACCCGCCCCTTCACCGCCGTATGAGCTGGTCTTCATGGATGAACCCATGTCGGATATGCTTTCTGCACCAGTAGCCGGCGAGCGCGACCATGATCCGGTGGGGATGGGGTTTCCCGTCAATGTCACATCGGAGGCCCGTTTACCAGCAGAGGAGGAGGTGGAGAAGGACGCCCTCCCGACACATTTTCGAGCGTCGACGGCTGAGGAGCTGATGCATTATATTAGCACTGCCAACTTCTACGACAATGTGTAGCTCGGCTCCATCGAACTGAATGTGGGCCGCCCATGCAAACATTGCGTTCTATAAACATACAGGCTGCCATGCACACACCGTTTGCTATTCAAATATTACACCCTTCTAGCCTTCTTGCGTCCTCTGCACTTGCAGCGACATTGTGAATGAGCGAAAGCCATTTCTCTCGCATTTTCGGTCAGTCTCCGTTGCCCTTCATATGCGCACTACCTACGTGCACATAAATTTCCCATCCCTGTAATGCCTCACCATTCCATCGACAAGGCCACCTCGCTCTCCCTCTCTTTCTCTCTCTTCCACCGTCCTAACGACTTCATACTTTCCTGCTTGGTTTCCTTTTGCTTAACCCCTACACGGTGACGGTTGCAATCTTCTGCCGTAGCCGTGCTATCAAACCATCTATCAAGTCATTTCAAAAAAAAATCTGGAACGGCCACGTTGTTGTAGCCATACACATCAAACTCCCCCTTCCAAAAAAAAAAATCATCATTAGGACTGATCTGCTACTGACAGCTTCGCTTGCTGCAATAAAGTAGTCTTTCCCCGTACTTTAGCATACGCACGCGCGCTAACAAGTGATCTTCAATTTTCCACTCTTCTATTTATTTGCACAGTATTTAATAAATTACTTGTTAGCTTCTATAATCGCCCTTCTCCCCCTCACCGTTAGTCAGCTCGGCTCTAACTATCTTTGTCCTTTTTCCTCGCCGTCGTCAGCCTCATCGTTGCAGGGAGGGCATTCACCTGGCAACTGAGCTCCCCCTCCCCCTCATACACACGCGTGCATCGTCTCACGCCCTTTTACAAGCTCGTGCCCCCCGCGTTCCTGTGCGTTTGCGTCTACTCCAGTTAGCAGCGCTCGCGACTGGCAAGAGATCCGTTGATTTCCTTGATCTTACTCGTGGTCCGAACCAGCAAAGCGCTAATAGCCACAGAAGCAAAGCAAGGTGTGATTACATACAATAGGGTTTCCCCACGCACGACGTGTCCCCGCTGCATACCTCTGTTTTTTTTGTGTGAATTCCCATAAGCTACTTTTCTTGGACTAATTCATTTTTCCTTTCGTCCTTTGAAAGAGGAAAACCGTGAAGTACTGAAGTGATGCGCCGTGCCCTATCGTCTGGTGCTTTTTTCCCCGCGGCAAACGCTGTCGGTAAGCGTTTCGCCAGCGTCTCCCCCGGCGAGTTTACGTTTCTCCCCCCACCGGCGGAGGAGAGTGTGGCGAAGGAGAATGGCGTCCGGATGAACCTCTTCCAGGCGGTGAACTCTGCGCTCGACCACGCGCTGTGCGATGAGAAGACGGTACTGCTAGGTGAGGATGTTGCGTTCGGCGGCGTGTTCCGCTGCTCCCTGGACCTCCTCAAGAAGCACGGCCCGCAGAAGGTGTTCAACTCCCCCCTCACGGAGCAAGGCCTGGTGGGGTTTGCTGTCGGCATGGCAGCAGTGGGGTGGCGGCCGATCGCTGAGGTTCAGTTCGCCGACTACATCTTCCCCGCATTCGACCAGATCGTGAACGAGGCGGCCAAGTACCGTTTCCGCACGGGAGGCGAATTCAACTGCGGCATGCTCATCCGCTCCCCCTGCTCAGCCGTCGGCCACGGCGGCATCTACCACTCACAGAGCGTGGAGGGTTTCTTCAACCACTGTGCGGGGCTCAAGATTGTCATGCCAAGCACCCCGTCAGAGACGAAGGGGCTGATGCTGCAGTGCATGAAGGAAAACGACCCGTGCCTCTTTTTCGAGCCCAAGATTCTTTACCGCAGTGCCATTGAGGATGTCAACCCGGACCACTACACGCTTCCCCTCGGGAAGGGCCGGCGGCTGATGGAGGGCAAGGACATCACCATTGTCACGTACGGCTCGCAGGTGTACGTAGCCGCCAAGGCGGCAGAGATGGCGAAGGCGGAGGGCATCAGCATCGATCTGATCGACCTCCGGTCGCTGCAGCCGTGGGATAGGGATATGGTGGCGGAGTCGGTGCGGAAGACCGGGCGCGTGATTGTGACGCATGAGGCACAGATCACCAACGGCTACGGCGCGGAGCTAGTTTCCTGCATTGCGGAGGACTGCTTTCTTTCTCTGGAGGCGCCGCCGAAGCGCGTGTGCGGCTTGACGACCCCGAACCCCCTTCACGAGAGGCTGTACCTACCGAACGAACTGAAGGTCTACGACGCAATCAAGGAGCTGATGGACTACTAGGAAGGTGTCGGGCAGTTGAATCAGCTGTCACATTTGCGGTCATCTTGACGCCCCTGTCTCCCTTGTTTTGTTGATGTTTTTGATCCAGTGCTGTTTTTGACACCCCTTGGCTGCGCCTCAGCCCACATCGTGGTGTGAGACGTGCTCGACCCTTCCCTCCCGCCTTTCCCTCTTTCTTTCCTTTTCCCCGTGAGCGTTTTTGTACTGTAAGTACCACTTTTTTTTTTCCGACCCCCCTCCCCCTCCCCCTTTCTTCCGACGCACATCCACATAACAACCTGCACCCGTGCATGATGCTAGCTGTAGAATGTGAGGGATCTGTCCATCGGGTACATTTTCCTTTTCTGACAGTGACACGCATGGATTTGTCTTCCGCTAGTCCCTGTTTTCTTCATTTTCCGTTTTCTTCACTGTGCAGACGGCTGCATCCCATATTATAATTTATGTCCTTTTCGCGTTGTGTTGCCTTCTGCGGGGTTTCTGGGCAGTGAACAGCTGTATGCAACCACGTCCACGTGGCTGGGATTGCAATGACACTTTGTGTCCTCGAGGATATGTCAAGGCCGGATCACTACAGGAATAGGCCTGACATTCCTCTATCCATCTTTCACTCCCAACCTGACGCAACTATCGCCGCAACCGACGTGATGCCGAGCCACAAGGGGTGGTGGTGATAAGGTGCTTCTACATCGAAGAGAGAGAGAGAGCGGGTCGAATGCACAACTATATTAATTATATTTGTGAAAAGGATGTTGAAGTATATCCAGCGGTGCTCATGGTTGCCCTGACTTCCTTTTTCTTCTTTACCGTGTCCACAAATCCCATGCCATAAACAATTGTTGTATCATCCGGCGGCAGCGAACTGCCAAGCTCTGCCTATTCGCGAAGAGACGTTCGAAAAAGATGCCCACACATGAGTGACAGCATTCATACCACACGCGTGTATTGTGACCCCAAAGGGCGGATGCCCTCACACTTGTACACGTCATCATGACCGATGGCCCAGGTACACTAATTTTTTTTCCGTCTCTGCCTTTCTCCATCGCCATCTCGGCGTCACTAGCATGTATCTATTTCTATTACCTGGCTTCTCTGCGCACCCAAACATTATTTAATTATCTTGCGGTACAGTTGCCGTGCCCGACAGTTTTCTCCAACTCAACTTTTATTTATCGAATTTCGGGCTGCAGGAGTTTCGTAGCTCATCCAATAAAAATAAATTCTAAGGTTTTCTTTGTTTCTGAAAGCATTTATCGCCTTAAATTACACTTCTTCCTTTTTTGTCTTTTGTAACCGTTGTGCACACACACACACACACACACACAGGAAAAATAGGAGCCATTCGCAGCTTTCTTGCATCCTCCTACCTGCATACCTCACTGCCGCAACAATTGTGTCCACTCGAGCTTTCTTATTGTCCGAGTTGATCTGGCGATTCTGATTCATTACATATCTCGCGTGACAGACGTGCAACACTTCTCTTTTCCATGGACCAACAGGTAGGCCTACAGAAGTGGCTGAAGGACAGGCGCCTCCGGGATGCCTTAAAGAGGGATCTCGAAAAAGGGACACCCTGTAGGCGTCTGAGTGTAAGGTACAACCCGAAGGAGATAAAGGTGTTCTTGAATGACCAAAATACGGGCATTTTCTTCACTCCACCGCCGACTAGGCCGGGGCGCAATATCATTTTGTTCCAGGATATCACAAAGCTGAGCACGTTCCTTCCTGGCAGCAAAATCCATAAGCGGGCGAAGCTGAGCGGTTTGGAGTATTGTCTTCAAATTGAAACAAACTCCGGCATCACATTACACCTCGTTCTTAAAACCATGGAAGAATTGAGCACTTGGCATGGCTTCTTTGACGTCGAATCAAAGAGGCATGTCGACTCGCTTAAATTAAACCCCACTCTCGCCTACATGAATGCAAAGTGGGGGAAGGCGAACAAAGTTGGGGACAGCATTGACTTTCCTGAGGCACACCGGATCGTGCACTCCACCTTTCGTGACATCGCACCCGACACCCTT
>AUXJ01001965.1:0-14997 GCA_000482205.1 Herpetomonas muscarum
CCTCGTATTTCTTTCGTATATCCTACTATATATATATATATATACTGTGTTTCTCATTTTCTTTTTCTTTCGCTTTACGCCTGCAGGATTATCACCGCTGTGAGCCACATTTAAGGTTCCCGTCGCCACCCACGCACCTGGAGGCTATTCATAGTTCCCAAGTGCGTTCCTTTCCACTTTGTTCCTTTTTTTTATCTAATACCCCCCTTCTTTTTGCATTCGTTATTCCTCAGTTACTTTTTCTATTTACGTGTCTTCCGGGTGTTCTATGCAGTTTCAGGACACTGACAAGGCGCGGGGGGTGGCCCCGACAAGTGACGAGGACAAGCGCACGACGTCGACGGTTACGTCCACCCCAGCACCTTCCCCGACCGCGCGGGCCGTGACACGGCCACCGACGCCGCCCCACAGCGCCACGCGCGCCAAGAAGGAGGCGGAGAACAGCAGTGAGGAGCACGTCAGCAGCCCCCCCGCTGCGCCCCCACTTAATTCCCCGGCCTCATCGTCGCCACCTACCGCTCCCGTCCCTTTCACAGCAAGTGTGCAGCACGAGCTTCTGCTGGCGGCTGTGACGAACGAGGACGCGGACGCGCCGGAGCTGAACATTCCTAAAGAGCTGCTCCTTCCGCTCCAGCAGCGACGTCGCGAGCTGGCAGCGTTGCTTGCCCGCGGCCGTCTCAGCCCCTCCCCCGCCCGCGAGTTTGGCCAGCAGATGCCGCAGCATACGCACTCGGAGCGGCGGGGCAGCCTTCCGCGGATCAACTCTCCTTTACCACGCGCAGGCCCGGCCGCAGGGGGGGAGAGCCGCCACGCTGACGCGCCGCGCCCCGTGCCGGCACACGCAAGTGGCACCTACATGCCCCTCGTGACGGTGGAGGGGACAAAGGACCGGGACTCACCGGAGGCGCTGCATCCCCCCGTATCTGCGCCAAACGATAGCCTGCGGCAGCCGTCACACCTGGACCTGTCGTGGGGGGCGTCCTGGGGAGAGACGATGTATGGCGTGCTGGAGGAGGAGCTGCACCAGGGGGATATCGTGGCGGCGGTGCGCCGGGGCAGTAAGCTCAGCGCTGGGGCCAAAGCAGCCGAACGCCACAATCACCCCATCGTGCCGCTGCTGATGGAGGCTCCGGGGTCGTCCACGCACGTCGACCGGCGCGGTGGAATCCCGCCGCTGCCCCCGCCCCGCTCCCGCCGGTCGCCGATGGGGCAGCACTTAACCGCCGCTGTCGCTGCTGAGGTGGGTGGCCACGCGGACCCGACACACCTCCGCGTCGAGGACGCCCTGATCAACCTTGCCGCGCCCCTGCTCGCCTCCTCCACAACGGGTGGGGCAGCCGCCCACGAGGGGGCGAGCACGTCCAACATGACCGACAGCCTGCCACTCTTCTCCCCGCTCGCGACGGGTGGGCACGGGAATGGAAGCGGCGCAGAGGAGACGGGCCCGTTTGGGCGCCTCACCGGGGGCACGCCCTTCTCCGACATGACGGGGCTGCGCGGCTGGCGCAGCAGCGGCGCGCCATCGCAGGATGTCACGCCGCGGACAAACTCCATCGACGCCCCGCTGGGCCTCCTGCACGTCTCGACGGAGACCCGAGAGTTGGTGATGATCGGGGGCACCGAGCACACCACCTCTGGCAACGCCGATTCAACAGACCCCAGCACCCAGGACGGTGCCCCGAGCGTCCATCAGGATGGCCCTGCCGCACCACAGCGCCGCCGGAACCCCACCAACCTTGATTTGACGGTAGGGTCGACCACGCCGCCTTCTGACACCTCCGTGGGCCGCTCGCGGCCTACGTCGTCGCAGAACAATCCGCCCCATCTGACCTCCACCCAGACGGTACCGCCCATGATGGAGTTTGACGCTGCCAGCGGGGGATCCTCCAGCAGCATGAACTTTTCCTACCACGCTGCTGTCGCGGCGATTGGGGACGCAAACATCGACACCGCGGCGCAAGTGACCTCTGGGGTAGATGCACGCACGTCGTCCTTTGGCGGGAACGACACCGGTGACTTCTGCCACACTGTTGACTCGCCGATGGAGAACCAGGAGGTGAGCACGAGCACACAGCTCACACCATCGCCGAACGCCGATGAGTCCATCCTACCAGCCCTCGCTGACGGCGGCGTGGACGACCCCCCGTTTGTCTTGAAGCACGCCGGGCGCATCTCGCTGGAGGGCGGGGTGAGGCGTCCCCCGAATAGCCACACCGCCCGACCATCAACATCTGCTCTGGCGTACTCGGGGTCACAGCACGTGCCGGACCGCGAAGGTGGTGCCTCGACTAAACCGCCTTCCGCCAGCGTCGGGGCAGGCAAGACGTCCGCTGCTGCGATGGCGGGTGATAGCCTCACCACAGGTGCTGAAAGCAGCGCTGGGATTGGTGAGACCGGGTCTCATCGCCCGGAGGTGGAGTCCTTGCCCTCGGAAAGGGGCAGCGTCCCTCCTCTTGGGACGTTCTCGCCGAACCTGCTAGCCTCCCCGCCCAGTTCCTTCACAACGAAACAGCGCTCTGTCGACAGGAATGATAGCCACGTTACCTTTGACCTCTCGTACGTCCTTCCCGTTGATCACGGGTGTATCGCGGACGGCCAGGGACGAGGACGCAAAGAGGCAGAGGTGGTTGCTGGTGGTGGCGCGCCGACTGACGCTGGCGCCAATGAATCCCCAGAGCACGCCGCACAGCGGAAGGAAAGGATGCGGCCGAGGCCGCTCGCGAAAGGTGGGGAGAGCAAAGGGGCAACTTCACGCCGCACTCCCAAGGCTCTCAACCCAACAAACCTGGCCGCGCGCCGCAGCCCTACCACGCCACAACGGATGGTGACGCCACGTAGCGCCAAGGGGAAGGATGACTTCACGGACTGGACGAGGGACACAGAGTCGACGCGCCATAGCCGGTTCGCAGCACTCGACAGGATCGAGTCGATGAGTGAGCTTCCTGCGCTGGAGATTCCACCTGGGACGCGGCACGTGAGCATTTTGTGGACGCTGCTCCCGTATGTGCTCACCACCGTCATCCTGGTTGTCTTCACCTTCCTGAGCGTGGAGTTCGCCACGCACCACATAGTGGATGGGGCCCTGCGGGAGACGCACACGTACCTCAGACATGAGATCATTATGATGGTGGACGCGATCGCGTTCCTACCAGCCATGACAGCGGAGACGCTGGTGCATCTCTTTGTTACGGATCCCACGACGCCGAATCCAAACGATCTCCCGTTCCCAGCGGGGATGGAGGCCACGAAGCTGCTGTGCAGCACGATCCGCTACACGGACCTTTTCAACGTTCTCTCCACAATAGCATACATCTCCTTCGACGGCGACGGACGCGTCGTGACGTGCGAGCACGGCGACAACAGTAGCGGTCTGAGTGCCATCCTGCCCGAGGCGGCTGCAAACAAGCAGTGGAAGCACTTGGACGTTTACGAGGTCAACAGCACCAGCTTTGAGTATGTGCAGCCCCTGCGTCCCATTTCGCGCTACCCATTGGCGTTATCTGTCTTTGACGTTTCTACAGCGACAGGCACGATACACGTTCTGTCGGATTGGATCGACAATGTCGCGCGGGTGAAGGCCCGTCGGGTGCTGAGGCACAATACAAGTCGAATGTATGGCAGCCACGTTGGGGCGCCCGTGGTGGCCGACGCAGACCATGGTGGGCCCCCGGATTTCCCCGATCAGGGCATCAACTGGCCAGTTGCCGAGCCGCAGATGAACGAAGAGGTGCGTCGCATGACGAACTACTGGCGCACCACCCATCGGGGGAGCCCTACCGTTGCGTTCGTGTACCCATTCTACGAGCCGAAGGCGATATTGCCCTCCTACGTTGTGTGCCGCATCGATGCGAGCAACCTCCTCGACGAGTTCAAAAAGGCACAAAGCCCACACGTTCTTAAGCACACCCGCGTGATGCTTCTGGGCGGGGACTACCAGTATTCCATCTCAGAGCATGACCCCCTGCGTGCCGGTCCCATACCCAAGCCAACGCTGGCGAATGATACCATTTTCTCGCCCTTTGTGCTGGCGTGCAGCTGGTGCAAGAAACCGCCCCCGATCCGCCCGATCCGCAGGGATGGGTACACGGAGCAGTGGGCGTTCGCGGACGTCCTGCCTAGGCGGTTCGACCTGAACATTTCCGACCCACTCATGGCTCGCGCGCTCACCCAGGTGGACATTGACAGCTATGTGCGCAGGACTCTTGACAACGTAGGGGCATCGGTGCTTCGCAGCGCCAGCCAAGTGGGCAATTCTCTCGACGCCATGAAGCGCTTTTTTACAACTCCCAATGTGGACAGCCCCGCAGACACGGAGGAGTCCACTTCTTCCGACACGTGGCATGGCACGTACAAGACCTTCATGTATGAAAATGAGCTGGCGGCAGTGATCGTGTACCCTGTCCGGACGGAGAGCGACCTGTCCATGGTCATGGTTATTGTGACGACCGTCGGCGTGTTAGGGCGGGATGCCAACGGCTCGTTAGGGGATGCACCAGCGGTCACAAGTCATCCACAGTCGACGGCGACGACTCCGCAGATGATACGCAGCATCAACATCTTGACAACGAGCCGATGGACCTTGGTAGGTTCACTTGGCTTGTCATTTGCGATATCTATCCTCACTGTGTACTATGTCGTTGTGTACGGGCTGCAGAAGCCCCTTCTCCATGTTGTGCAGCAGATGGAGCAAGCTGCTGCATTGTTTCGTGACGGACAGCAGGACAGCCTCGACGCGGTGCCACCTTCTATGGCATTTGGCGAGCCCTCTGCGTCTGCCAATGACGCCCTCTTTGAGTACCCGTCCGCGAAGGGGCGGTCCGCGAAACGTAAAAAGGGCATCGACGCTGCCGAGGAGTCGGCCGGTAGCGCCTCCGAGGCACTGTCAGAGGGCCGGTACGTCTTCCTCAGGGAGGTGCATGAGATCCAGGCGGTTTGCGAGGAGCTGCAGCAGCACATGGAGGACATGCGTGAATTCCTGCCGGAGACGCTGTCCTTTTTCTCCTCTACAGGTCCCCGGTCGTATGCGATGGGCTTCAATAACGCGAGCGAGCAGAACCGGACCTTTCTCAAGGCCGCCCATCGAGCGTTTCGGACCCCCAAGCAGAAGCGGCAGAGAAAGCTTCGACATGTCAGCTCTACACGATCTCCGGATACGTCTGATAGTACTCTCAGTTCCGCAGACTCGGGTGTCTTTTCTGTCCCATCGCCACTTTCGTCTCAGGTTAGCGAATCACGGGGCGAAGGTACCTCGTTTTCTCTGGGTACTCGCCAGAGAGAGACATCCACTGCGTCGCGGGGTAACATGCGGAGGAGAAGAGCAAGGATCGGCTCCCGTAAGAGCACATCCATGGCGTCACCGGCGTCTTCCACCGGTTTCCACTCGTTCCAACCCCTGGGGCCAGCATCCAGTACGAATTATAACGCGTCAGCTTCTTTGGCTTCCGGGTTGCACACCGCGGAAGAGGCAGCCCTCAGTTCTCAGGACCCTTCGCTGCTGCAGAGGTTGGTGGCGTCTAGCTCGATCGCACCGTCCCCCCGGCGTCGCATCGGCACAGTCTCTGGGAGCAGCACGCACCTCGTGCCATCCACATTCGACTCCCCCGGCTACGATGACCAGATCGTACCACAGTCGTCTGCGGTACGTGATGCATCCACGCATCCAGATGAACACTCGGACCCCACCGGAGATGTGGTTCGTGAGAGGACCCAGGCCGATGGAACAGAGGCGTTTTCCTCTGGATCGGAGGATGTATCGTCACCGCTGGCTAATTCCACGGACACGTTCGCCGATGAAAGCACCGCAGACGTTGTGAAGAAGCGTCAGCAGACCGAGACCGGGACTCTGACGACCGTCTCTGAGTCCAAGGGCCAGTACGTCAAGTGCTTCTGCACCATCCTGGCAGTCTGCACGGATCTTGCCGCGCACGGCGGAGAGGGCTTGCGCCACGTTCCGGAGATTATGGAGGCCATTATCCCGACAGTGAACAAGTACGGCGGTGCTTTCGACATTTTTGCACCCGAAGTGATGTACATGAGCTTTGGTTCGCGGCGTCCCATCCGCGACCACGCCCTGTTGGCAACAAAGTGCGCGATGGAGATCTACAACTCTATCTCCCCTGAGGCACTGCGGTTTGTGTCAATCGTGGTCGATTCCGGCGTCTTTTCTGCCGGCGTGTGCGGCATCCAGGAACGGCAAGGGTTTGTGATGTGGGGTCGTCCGACTGGGGAGCTCTTGCGCAAGCAGCAGCTCGTCTCTGGCTACCGCTTCATTGTCATGGACACCACCGTCCCCCTCATCCGGTCACACTTCCGTGTTTTACCGTACGACGTCGTGTCCAATACGACAGAGACGGACGCCCCGCAGTGCATCCTCTTCACAGTATTCCGAGGGGACCCCAACGCAGCCTCGTGGCAAACCTTTTCCCAGCTCTTCTATAACGCCTTTATGGCCTTCCTTGCGAACCAGTACACCACCTGTGTCGAAACATTGGAGTCTATCGTGGACAATCCGCACTTCCCCTACCACGGCTTTGTCCTACTCGCTATGGCTCGTGGGCAGCTTATCATGGAGAATCAAAGCTCCCTCGGCCGTGCAGAGGTGAAGCGGCAGGTGGAGGAACTTGCCGTGGCAGATGCGCAGAAGATTGACGAGAGGAAGAATGTCTGCTTCCCGTTCGGTATCCGCGGGCCAGAGTTTAACCTCGCCAAGAACCCACTCGGCCGGATGAGCACACCGCTGAAGATTTTGGCTGGGGCGACGGGCGTTCTTCCTGCTGGTTTGTCCGTATCGACATCGTCCTCTGCGATAATGGATCGAAAGACCAAGTCCGACGCAACGCCGCTTGCTCCTCAGGATAAGCAGAAGCGTAGTGCAGCTCCCCCACTCGACCCGGAAGCCCAACACGGCCCCCTTGCAGCCGATACACCTAGCCGGTCATCGGACAAGGCTACGAAGACCACTGTCACAACGACGCGTACCTTGGCCTCTCTACAAGGCGACTCGACAGTTGTGTCACCCTCGCATGCAGGGGGCGGTGTGTCCGGCACAAGTGGAGGTACTGCTGGCCATGGCCGATCTTCAGCGCACGACGGCCCAGATGTGCGCGCCTCGCTCTCCGCTGTCACCACCTCCTCTCGCCAAACGTCGGCGGCGACGACTCCATTTGCACACACGACCAGCTACACCAGCGAGGAGTTGCGTCGCGCGACGCGGAGTTTGAACATTCACTGGAGCGCCACCTCCACCCCCACAACCGGCGACGGCAGGGGCTCGACGCACTCGCTGTACACCTCCGACGGCGCCGGAGCAGTATCGTCCGACATGTCCACTGATCTCGCTGCTACGGTGGAAAAAGGAGATCCCAGCCAGATTGGCGAGGGCTGTGGCGTCGGCGGCTGCGGCGCTGAGTTTGCCCACGTTCCAATGACGGTGCGCGATGTCCAGTCAAAGATGTGGCACCGCTCGTTCCGCCCTGTCCGCAAGACAGCGATCGACACCCAATTTCCTGCCGTCTCCGAAACGGGCACCATCGCGTCATTGTACATGTATCCGCTGCCATCCACCGTTGTTCACGACAAGGTCGTCACGGTGAGCGGCGCCGGTGTCATTACCGCGGCAGACCTGCCAAGCACGATGCATTCTAGCCCTAATACCGATCGCCGCTTCTCCGAAGTGTCTGACATTTCGACGCAGATCTGGGGTAGCGACACTGCGGACCCCCTCGCTGCTACCCGCCGGCGCACCGCAATCACCCTGGTCGATCCCATGTGCATGAAGTTTGCCCAGTCCTTCTACCACGAGAACATTGTGCAGTACATCACGTGCGCCGTGTTTTGCGACGACGACGAGGACTTGCAGGCAAGTGCCGCACCGAAGAAGGAGAAACAGTCGAGGAGTACACAGGCGGAGGCGGATCGCACGCGACAGCTCAGCCCCGGCACCAGAGTTTACTTTGGGCTCATTCAGGGTTTCGTCCCAGGTGGGTCTCTACGACAGGCGGTGCTGCGCTACGGTCGGCCGTTGCCACTCGGGGCAGTCAAGCGGTACTGTGTATCAATCCTGCGCGCGCTGGACTACCTCCACAACGAGCGCGGCGTCGTCCATGGTCTTTTGACGCCGGAAAATGTCTTCATCTGTGTGGAGGGGTCGTGCAAGATCACTGGCATGCGCCACCTATACGCGTGGGCGACGGACAAGACGCTCCACCGCAGCCTCGTCACAGGTCAGGCGTGCTTCAGTGCCCCCGAGGTGAACATCGCAAGCTCACTGACTCCTGCTGCGGACATCTTCAGCTTCGGCCTCATCCTTCTGGAGATGCTTTCTGGACTGTCGCCATGGACCTGGCGCGACTCGGCGCAGACGGCCGTGAGTGCACACACCAGCGACAACCTCGACGCCATCATGCTCGATAACACCATCTTCCTGGAGGCGATGGTGCAGGGAGTGTTGGAGCTGCGACCGTACGGGCAGCAGCGGAACATTTACAATGAGAAACTGGCACTCAATGTGGCTGTCATGAACAGGCGCGTCGAGCGCGCGTGGCGGAAGTCGCTGGATCTTGTCGGTGCAGGGCAGGACCCGTCCATGTCACTCGTTTCCGTGACGACGGAGCGTGCGCTTGCCGCGACCATGCAAACAGAGTCGTCGTCCTGTAGACCGTCATCGTGTCTGGAGTCTCGCACCACGGCAGTGTCTACCCCCCTCCCGGCGTCGCAGGAGGAATCGAGAGGAGTGGCCCTCAGCGAGGGGCCCACGCCAATGATACCCACGCTTCTCCAGCCACGCAACGGCGATAGCCCCGGACTCGTTCCATCGACGGCGCTGAACGGGGAGCTTCCGCCGTCAGGCAAGTCTACCACCCTCGGCCCGAACAGGGAGTGCGACACGGACGCTGCTACTGCGTCCTCGCAGGGTGCTGCTGCGTCACAGGATGCCAGCCACGAGATGGGTGGCGGCGGTGTTGGTGCGGTGGGTGATTCAGGGGCGCGCGGCGCTTCCGCCGCTAAGAAGAATAATGTGTTGCCCATCGTGGGGCAGGCCGATCCGGCCATCTTGGATATTCTGGAGGGCTGCCTCGCGTTTCACCCTGCGGAAAGGAAGACAGCGGCGCAGCTCTTACAAAAATTCAGCGAGATGTAAGTTACTGCGTCTCGCCCATCTTTGCGTGTGTTTTCTTTTATTCGCGCTACAAACCTTTTTTTAAAAATATTCCCGTTGCCACAAGGAAGCGCGTTCTATCATTAAAAATCTATATAACATATATATACATATATATACATATATATAATATATATACATAATACCTTCTCTTCTCTTTTCCTACTTCTGCTCCCTTCTTCTTCTATTTTTGTTTTTCCGTGCTTGTATCTTTCCACTCCCATTTTATATAATATCTCTTCTTCACTTTGCTTGCTTCAGGGTTGGTATATATATACCGAGACCCGTCAGAAGGGCACCCCGGGTGCTCTTCTGAATGCTTCGATGCCACATGTACTTGCCAGAGAGCTATATATAAATAAAGAGAAGAGAACACGATTCATGTCTACGAACCCGTCTTGGGTCCTGTACTGAACAGGTGGGACTACCTCTTAGCCGCCCTCCTGACGAGATTTTGTACCTCTCTGCTATATTATGAAGTGTGGTGCATCAGAGTGTACACCGTGATGCCAACTTGAGCATTACTCCTCTCAACTCTTCCCCACCTTAAAAAAACACTTTAAACGACTATAGTTCAGACATAGACATTGAAGTTTAATCTTCATCCCGGACAGTTCTTTTTTTCGATCCTACGTTGAAAGAATATTCCTTCTCCTTACCACTGCTCCTCAGCCTCAAAATGACCGATTCCTCTATCTTCACGCGGGCTGCGGTGTTGGCGTGGGCGAATGGTATCCTACAGAGGGACTTTGCCGCGTTTAGCGAAGTTCCCGCAGAAGAGCTGGCGCTACTGCTGTACGGCATCGTCAACAGCCCCCCATCCAGTGCATCAGGCAAGGACATTGCGGAGCTGGGTGAGCCGGTCACACTCCAGGGTTTCCAGTTCATGTCACCGGAGCAGCGTGGAGGCGCAGCGTCGGTGCCGGAGAATGTGCTGCTAAGTAATGCCGAACACGCGCTGCGCCTGTTGCGGCGCGTGTCCAGCGATGTGGCTGCCCGAGCCAAGGCGGCAGATGGCACTGCCCAGCACCAGCTGCCCCACCTGACGCTGAGCGATGCGACCTCGGCGGAAGACTGGATCGCTGGGAAGGCCTTCGTGGAGGAGCTGAAGGTGTGGCGGTGGCTGCGTGCCTTTGCGGAGTTCCGCGGCTTATCTCAGCAGGAGGTTCAGCGCCCCATTCAGCAATTCCTGCACGGCGCTGGGGGAGAGGTCGGTCACGCCAGCCATGTCAGCGCATCGGGTACCCGCAGTGGGAAGCAGAGCAAACCCAGTGCTGCAGAGGCAGCATCGACGGCACCACCTTTGTCCGAGACGCCGTCGCGACGACCATCCCGCAAGTCTCGCCGCGCCGAGTCCGATTCAACGGAGGCCGAAGGTCCTATCTCGACGCTGCCTCAGGTGGAGCAGCCACCCGTGAAGGCCATCCGCACAGAGACTGCGACTGCAGCAGCGTCAGACAGCAAACCTCCCGCCACAGCAACCGTCGGGTCTCCGACGCCGGTGACGGCTGTGCGGATGGGCGACTGTACCACAGAGAGCAGCGACGCTCTGTGGCGGGCCCAAAAGGCCCTTCGCACGGCTCTCGGCAGGAGCTGCAGTGGAGAGGGGCCTTGCGACGAGAGTGACACCAACGCTTCGGCGCGGAGCAGCCACGACCACAAGGCCACTCTACCGGACGACATGTGCATCGAGGACCCGTCGCGGCGTGACCGCAGCGTCGCCTGTTCCACCTGCCCGGCCCTCCTTGCCCTCGCCTTGGAGGGAAACCTAAAAAGGATTAACGACATGGAGAAGCTCCGCAGACGAGCACTCGCGGCTTGCGTTAACAAGGACCTCACCGAACTCCTCGCCGCCCTCAGTGACGTTGTCTAGTGCACGTGGTTTCTCGTTAATTTCCTCCCTTGCAGCAAACACTACCACGACCGTGTCGCAATTTAACACGCTCCTTCCTTTCCGAGCTGCATGCTCGTACGCGTGCGCTTCAGCCACGTGTTCCCCCCTCCCCACCTAACCCCGCCGCGCTGGTAAAAAAAGGGGCTCGTCTCCCCTTCCGCCATCGTACTCTATCATTAGACCCTTTCTTCAGATTTAGACACCGTTATCTACTCTGTTTGTTAGAATATATACCATAAAAAAACACATTGCCTAGCGTGCATCCAGAAAACAAACTCTCTCCTTAACCTGAGCGCCGTTCTACCCACGCCATGACACTCAAAAGTGTTTCTCTCCACTACTGGATATCTCTCGTTTACAGTTCATGGGTACTCTTAAACGCGTCCTATCACCATGAACTTTATAGCACGCGATAATACCAAACATCCTCCCCCTCCTCCCTTGCCGATGTCCAATCCCAATTCTTCTCATCTCCCTCACTCTTCACCTATATCCACAAACATCCCTTCATAACCGTTTCCCAACGGCACCAGTCATCTCAGTTTACATCTACCCTCACACGTCACTACCCTCTTTCCACTATCACTACGCAATAGCAACTCCACATCCTCTTAACCCCCACAACCAGTTCCCCCCCTTCCACCACCCACACCCCTCCCCTCCACCCACCACCATGTCGCAGCAGTTCATCGCCCAGATCAGCAAGCGCCGCAGCATCTACGCGCTCGGGAAGGCGCTGCCGAAGCCGCGCGCGGAGGTGACGAAGACGATCAAGGACGCGACGCGCATCGCGCCGTGCTCCTTCAACGTGCAGAGCTCGCGCCTGATCATCCTGTACGGCGCGGAGCACGACAAGGTGTGGCAGCTTGTGAAGGACGCGATCAAGGCGCACGTGAAGGACGCGGCGGCGTACAAGCAGTCGGAGGACAAGATCAACGGGTGCTTCGCCGCTGGCGCGGGCACGGTGCTGTTCTTTGAGGACTAGGACGCGGTGAAGCAGCAGCAGGAGCAGTTCCCTGCGTACGCGGCGAACTTCCCGACCTTCTCGGAGCACGGGTCTGCGATGGCGCAGTTCGCGGTGTGGACGGCGCTCGCGCAGGACGGGATCGGCGCGACGCTGCAGCACTACAACGAGCTGATCGCCGACGCCGTGCGCGCGGAGTTCGGTGCGCCGGCGAACTGGAAGCTGATCGCGCAGATGCCGTTCGGGTCGGTGGAGCAGCCGGCCGGCAAGCGCGACTTCATCGCGGACGAGGGCCGCTTCGTCGTGCGCGGCGAGTGAGATAATGTATGCCCTGTGTCAGGGGTGTGTTGATTTTTTCAATGGACGTTCAGGGTAAGGAGTGGTGATGGGCTCTTAGCATGACGGGTGGGATAATCCACCGTTTCATTCTCGTGATTGTCGTGTGTGTTAATGTTTGGGGAGAACGAGACTTTAATGTCTGCCCACACGGTGTCATGATTGTGGTTCCGACCGTATCTCGTTTACGCCGGGGGAAGGTGTGGTGTGTTGTACCCCACCCTTTAGAGGACATTTAACGGTGATCGACCGAGTGCGACCTGTGGGCAGATTCACGCGGTCGTATGTGTTAAAGTTGTATTATTTGTTCTGTTGCTGCTCCCCTTGAATGTCCTGTTGAAAGATCCTCATAGTTGTGGGATGAGGTGACTATTATTATCCGTATTCTTTGTTTCGTTCAGCCTTTGAGGTTTAGTATAAATTGGACCTCTGTTTAAGTTTTTTTTTTACCTTCTTTATTTCACCCGAAGGAATCTGACGGAGTCGATCCTTGAGTGTAAGGGTCGTACACTGCTGGGAGCAAAGATATTGGCCGTTGGGACTTAAGACGACGTTGCTGAGATATTGTTTCCCTATCTGTGTTCTCGTGTCTTCCTTCAAGTGAGTGAAATTGTAATGCAATATGCATTTTCTTCCCCAACACTGGTCCTCGCAGTAAATCTATCTATCTTCTTCTATTCTTATATTCTGACGTCATATGGGTAAGTCGCTGGCAGCCATCGTACTCTTGGTTGATCCATATATAACGTTCTTCGTTGTTGTACCACCGGCAACTCATTTTCTGACATATTCAAACTGAAAAAAAACTCCTCGTTAAAGGTAAAACCAAAAAAGCAGACAAACGAAAAGAAGAGGTTGTGGGTTTAATGGTCACAGCCGCCCGTTGTTGATGTGCTGTTGTACTTTCCAATGCTCTATCGTGGTGCGGGTCTTTCAATGTGCGCACACCGCCTGTAGGTTTCCGCCAGGGTATGTATGCCAGGGCCACAACAGTCAGCCTTCCTCAATGCTGGAGGACACATCACCCATCTTCCACGCTAGCTCTGCCTGCCCCTCTGCAGGGCGCAGCGTGTTGTTGACGTGTTGTGTTGTCGCCGTACCCGCACCGGGTTAATGGCGGAGTAGTGTGCATGCCTGTTGCTGCCCTTGTAGTCAGCCGCACTCGTCCTCTCTCTGCACTCATTGTCCTCGTTTTACCTTCGCGTGTCAACGCTTTTATCATTCACCGTATACACTACCACTTCTTGCTATCATGTAGTCCTCAGTGAACGGTTCTCTACTGTAAAGGAAAAAAAACAAAAAGCACTACAGCGAACTGCACCATTGCCGTCACTGAAGTTTTAAGTAAGCATTCACCACACACCTCCCGTGAAGCTTCCCTACCTTGACATACATTTGCGTTTTTTTTACGCTCAGAGAAGGGCCACACATCTTTATCTGTTCTCTGTTGCTGAGGTTCACTCCCCTTGATTATAAAAGGCGTTTGTGACCTCCGCAAGTAGCTCCTTCTCTGTCTCTCTCTCCCCCCCCCTCTTCCCCTTCTTCCTCCCCCTCCTCCCCCTCCCTCCCTCCCCCTCCATTTTTTATTTCCTTTACTTTGCTATTTATTGTTCCTTTATTTCCGCTTGTGATTCTAGTTTTTTTTTCCCTACTTCTTTCCTTGGCGGTTTGAATATCTGCGCTTCAAAGACTATACACAAGTTACGCTCGAAGATATACAAATCATCCATTTTTGCAAGGAAAGCTATCAGCGTCTCCGCTCTGTCATATATATTTTTTATTATCCTCACTTTCCATCATCTCTTTTCCACTTTCTCTGTTTTCGCATTTACACTTCTCTTCTCTATCCCCTCCCTTTCTGCACTTTCTGCTAAGTTTCCTACGGGTATTCTTTTATCTGCTTCCTTTCGTCGCTCCTCACAACACCGATCAAGGGTGTCGACAAAAAAGTTTCCTCTTGCAGAATATTCTCTCTTTCTTTCTTTTGTTTTAACCGTGAGCATTACGCTGCACGAGTTTAACCCCCCTCCTCCTCCACCTCTCCCTCCTTCTCATTTTTTCCATCCATATCCTATTATATACATCAGTCTATTTGTCTAGTAGATTGGTAGAAACGCGCAATATAATAACCCTTCAACAGAAGCACACGCTGCTGTGTTTTCTACCAACTTATTTGTTGTACTGTGGCACGTCTAAGCGGCTTCTTTTTCAAGCGCCCCCTCTCTCTGTATTCTTCTGTTGTTTTCATCGCTGTCCTCTGTCGTTAGGGCAATTTACTGCCCGTGAATGGCGAGTTATTAACTAACTAGGACACGAACATCACGTCACGAGAAGAGCACTCTTCAGCCCCACAATCTTCGATCTGCTGCACTCACCATCTCCTTTTAAAACCCTATCTTTCTAAAAGATAGAAATATTGCTTTAACTCCTTTTTTAATCACTCTTTCTTTGTCAAGTATTCCGTGCCTGTCTCTCCCTATATATACGGAAACAGGAAAGAAGGGAAGCTCACCGGTCCTTCACAGCCGCCATTCTACGTGGCATTTGGCTACAACGACTCTTCGTCTCTTTCTCGGAAACAACAATATACATCTCTTCTTTTTATTCCTTTCTTTTTTTTGCTGCTCACCCGCTGCTCGCTAATTA
>AUXJ01001970.1:0-11961 GCA_000482205.1 Herpetomonas muscarum
AGAAGAAAAACACCGAAACGCCCTCCATCTTAATAGAGAGCATTTCCACCCGACATCTTCCGGACATGCATGCGCACCTTCACGCGCTTGTTATCATACACCTCCCTATCAATATCCAGCTCCTCCGCGCCGGGGAGGTACAGCCAGCACCAGTTGTGCCCCAGATCCTGGATGCCGGTGCGGCGGTCCTTCTCGCGGAACTCGATGAGACGCGGGTCAACGCGCACCTTGTACTGCTCCCACAGCTTCTGCGCAACGTCCTTCTTCCGCAGCGGGCAGTTTAGCAGCCACCCCTGGCCCCACGACTGGCGGCCAAAGAGCAGGTAGCCGGTGTTCACGCGCCAGTACACATCCAGCCACTGCCGCTTGCGCGCCGCAAAGTCGAGGAACTCGGCGTTGCGCTCAATGAAGCGGTCGTACTGGTCCGTGTCAGGGTTGAAGCACCAGACGCCCTGGCGGAACTCCTCGCTCGGGACGACGGCGTTGCCCTCCGCGAGGTACTTGCTCGCCATCTCGCGCTTGATCAGCCGCTCCTCACCGGCGAAGCCGCCCTGCGGGCCGAGGATGGTCCGCGTGAAGAGCACCGGCATGTACTCGAGCTGCAGCTCGGGCGCCATTTCGCGCAGCAGCCAGCACCGCCGCAGCATGATGGATTGTATAGCTAAAGAAGGCAACCGCGGGGTAAAACGAAGAAAAAAAAGAATCAACGGGAGAGGTGCTCACCTGACCTTATCTATCGCTGCTTGAAAAGAGGGAAGTAGCAGTCAACACCAACATTTAAGTTTAAGAGAGAGAGGAGGGGGGGGACATGGTAGTTGCACCGAAGAGAAGTGAAGCTTGTGACTACCCTCATCACGGGCGTAAGGAATGATAAGACGGCATGTGGCCCACCAGAAGCGTGAGAAGAAGACACGTACGAGGCACAAAAATGGCACTGAGCTCACTCCACACGCGCAAAGCTGCTTCCATACTTGCCAAGCATAGAATGTGTGTGCCCTAGAACCATAGGCTATGACACCGTTCTCCTTTTTTTCTCTTCTTTTGCTGTTACTATTTAAGGGTGTGAGTGAGTTGTGTAAATAAAGTGTGCTGTGAATACAATCAAGGGACGACAAGACGAAACACGTGTGTGAGATAAAAATAACAAGATAACAAACAGAAACAAAACGCCGGAGGAGTGATGTGGAGTCAAACCATCCATGTGGATCACGGTGGATTGAATCACGGCGTGCTTGCTCAAAGGGATGCGGAAACAGGGGAGCGACAGCGAATGGATGGTGACGGCGATATGTACTTGGGCACCCACAAAACGAAGGCTGCCCTCGTCGAAAGAGCGCGGCGAGATTTTCCTCTTCACCCTCCCCCCAATACCATCAGGGGAAGTGAACGAAGAAAAACAAACGGCGCCTCTGACGTTACGCAACTGCGCGGGATGACCAAAAAAAATGATCTGCAGTGCCTGTGATGGATAGCGCGTGGAAAGGTGGGCGGGAGGACGTGGACGAAGGCACCAGGGTAAGAATAGAGAGCACACGAGGAAAAGAGCTGCATCACTGACGATACGTTACTGCAGCTACAGCACCCTCCATCAAACCACTTCTCACAAGAACCTCAACTTGCCCCTCCCTCCCCCCCCCACCTATATTCACGCCCTCCCCACAGTTTCTTCTTTTTTTTATTCTCAATCGATAATGCGTGGGGGGCGGTAGTCGCAGATGCTAGCCTCCGTCGTGATCATCAGACCCGCAACGGAGGTGGCGTCAATAACGCAGGAACGGACGACGCGCAGGGGGTCGACGATGCCGGCCTCGAACATGTCCACGTACTGGCCATTCTGCGCATCGTACCCCATGCACGTCTCCTGGTACTCGGCCACGTTCTCCACCGTCACCGCACCCTCCTCGCCGGCGTTCTCGCTGATCTTCTTCACTGGCAAACGCACCGCGTTGCGCACAATTTGGATGCCGGAGCGGCGGTCCTGGTCCATCTCGTCGTCGTTCAACAGCAGCTCGTCGAGCTTCTTGGAGGCGTGGAGCAGAGCAGAGCCGCCGCCAGCGACGATGCCCTCGGCGAGCGCGTTGCGCGCGGCGTTGAGGGCGTCGACAACGCGGTCCTTGGACTCGCTGATCTCAATCGCCGACCGGCCACCGACGCGGATGACAGCGTAGGTGCGCTGCAGCTTGGCGATGCGCTCCCGCATGCTCTGACGGTCCTCCTCCAGCATGAGGCGCTCGAGCCGCCCCTGCAGGAGCCGCACGCGCGCGGTCGTGTCCGCGACACCGTCGATGGTGGTGCTGTCCATCGTCTGCTGGATGCACCGCGCATTCCCAAGGAGGCACGTCGGGTCGTCGACGTGGGCGATCGAGCTGACCTTCTCCACGTTGCAACCGCACGCCACGCCAAGGTCATGCAGCGCCTCCTCGTTCAGCTCCGGCACACGCACCACAGCCGCCTTCACGACGTTGTTCTGGTGGTTGCTAAAGATGGTCTGCAGCACATCCTCCGAGAAGGTGGGCCCGACAAGCACCAGCGGCTTCCCCGCAGCCTTCGACGTCTCCAGCAGACGCACCACATCGGCGACGCTGTCCATGCTGTCGCACGAAATGAACACAAACGGCGTGTCGAGGTGGCAGCATAGCTTCTCGGCATCCGTAACGAGCGCGCTGGACACAAAGCCGTGCTCGGTGCTCCAGCCATCGTACCGCTCCCACTCCGTCGCGGTGGAGTTGCCGTCCAGTACCGAGATGAAGCCGTCCTGACCCACAGCCTGCACCGCCTCCGCGATCAGCTTGCCGAGGGGGCGCTCGCCATTGGCGCTAATCGTCGCGACATTTTCGAGCATGGCCTGATCAGCCACCACCCGCGTCTGCTCCTGCAGGCTCTCCAGGATGATCGACACCGCGGCGTCGATGCCGCGCTTGAGGTCCATGGGGTTGGCCCCGGTCGTCACGCTCTTGTAGCCCTCCGCAAAGATGCTCCAGGCGAGGATCGTGGCCGTCGTCGTGCCGTCGCCGGCGACATCGTTCGTCTTGCCGGCGACCTGGCGAATCAAACGCGCGCCAACGTCCTCGAATTGGTCGTTAAAGTCGATAGAGCGGGCAACCGTGACGCCGTCCTTTGTGATCTTGGGCTCACCGTCCGGCTGCCGGATGATCACGTTGCGGCCCTTCGGCCCCAGCGTCACACCGACGGCCGTGGCGATGCGCTCGATGCCATTAAGCATCAGATGGCGGGCGTCGCCGCCAAATTCGATAGTTTTGCCATTCGTGCAAAAGCGACGAGTGGCGGAGAACATATTTGCCTGTTAAGCTGCCTCTTTTTTTTGAGGGAGGGGGCGTTAAGAAACCTCTATTTGTCGCAAACGCGGACAATCTTTCAAAGAAAATAAACAGGGTTAAATATGCACACACGTGTGTCTTCATGAAAAAAAGACATTGTAGGATAGTGGGAGGAAGTCAACGGGTACGTGGGGTATCCTTCACGACATCCATCTAGACCAGTCATCAATTAGCAGCACCGTCACGTTCAGTGTTGCCGTGGCAAAGCTCGGCAAGTCCAGAGCAACAGACGCAGGGAATCATTTGGATTAGGAGAAGCCCTTTCCCTGCGACGCGCACAAACATCTCTGAGTCTATCTGTGCATCATGAAAAAGTATCCACTGACAAACATAAGTACACGCGATGGCATGGACTATGACTAGTCTCCTCAGGGATCTTTTTTGTTCTTTTGTTTTTTTTTTTTGTATCCTTGTGTGGGGTGGGAACAGAACAGGGTCAAAGGCTCGACCAGTCTCTATAGTGCCACCTCGCAGGAGCGCTTTCGTCGGCCACCGTATGGCAAAAGTGACTGCGCAATAATTTTGCCCAATCTAAAATGAAACGGAAACGCACAAATGCACTTCAACGGTGACACTGTTTAGCACCCCGTGCGAGTGAGAACAAGAGTAGCACTGTCGGCCCTGGCAAGCTTTGTGGTGCATCCCAAGTCGACGATGTGCATGTATGTACAGATCACACCATGTATGAATTTACAGGCATGTATCATGTATAGTGGGCGATGCCTATAAGGCATGCTCCAGGTTCTATTTTTCATCAGTGATAGAGGTAAACCGTGAGAAAAATCGCGGTGTAGGCGTTGGCAATTGATGCAGAGCCCGACGAGGAATATGAGAAGAGGGCACACGAGTGGGCAAGAAATCCTCTACGCAGCAAAGAGTGGAGGGGAGGAAATGGAGGAGGAGGGGGCCTTGTAAGAAAAATAAAACTCAGCTTAGGTTGTGATCTTTTGCAGCACTGCACGTTGACGGGCGAGATCCATTTGCAGCCGCGAAGCAACGCTCGCAGGGAGGCCGCCGGCGATGCCAGTGGGATCCACGTGCCCGAACGGAGCACCTCCTGCAGGCCCGCCGGAGGACAATCCATACTCCCTTGCAGCACGCTCCTCGACCAAGTCGCGGCGGAGTCGATCCTGAGACGCACCGGCCTCCTCTGCGCGGCGACGGACGTCCTCAAATCGGGAGAGAAGCTCCTCCTTTTCTCGCTCAAAGGCCTCGCGCTCCCGCCGCATGGCGTCCCGCTCGGCGGCGGCCCGCTCAACCATTTGAGTGTACTCGGCCTTCATGGCGACGATGGAGACACGATCACTCTCGATCGCCTCGATTTTTGTCGAATACTCCTGCTCGCGCTCCCGCAGAGACCGCAGTAGGTCCGTCTCGTCGCGGTTCTGGCGCTCCCGTGCAACGGCGGCCTCGGTGCGCTCGCGGCTGAGGGCCGTCCGCTCAGCCTGAATCTCGTTCATGGCCTCCACCTTCCGCGCGAGTAGCTCCTCCTGCTGCTGCTCCAGGACCTTGCGCTCCTGGGCGACCTCCGTCAGCATGAGCTTGCGGTCCCTCTCCGCCTGCTGGCGCAGCGTGTCAAAGTGCGCCTGGGCCTCCTGCAGCCGCCGACGGTCCTCCTCGGCGTTCTTGGCAAACGTGGAAACGGACAGCTCAAACTTGGTGTACAAGCTAGACACGCGGGTCCGCTCCTTCTCCAGATCCTGTCTATAGCTTCGCAGGTCGTCCAGCAGCACGTCAACGGTTGCCTTCTGCTCCGCCAGCTGATTCTCCTTCTCTTTCAGCACGCTCAGGCGCTCTGCGGTGAGTTTCTCGTGCATGGCCTTGGTGGACTCCATCTCGGCGTGCATGCTCTCGATGAGCTTCTCCAGCTTTGCGGCATTTCCAGCATGGGCATCAAAAGCGGACAGCTGCTGCGACTGCTGGTGAACCATCTTCTCCAAGGCAGCCTCGTGACGCTTCTCCATCATCTGCAGCTCAACCTTGTGCAGCTCCTCCGTGTGCTCCCTCGCAAGATCGCCCTGTCGCTTCACCTCCTCAACCTGCTTCTGGTACTGAGACTTCATCTCGTTTAACTGGGTCTCGAGGAACATGACGTCGCGTTCACGGGCGTCGGAGTCTTGCTTCAGTCTGCGAGCCTTCTCCATCTCCTCCATTTGGTCACGCAGCTCGCGCTCGTTTTGGACGCGCGTGGCGCGATCCTCCAGATCGCGCTTGAGACGGGCCTCGCGCTCCTCCTCGTCCTTGCGCAGCCGCTCGTCCATATACATGCGCAGCTTGTCCTCCCGCTCCTCTGCATCTGCCCAAAACTTTGCCTCGCGCTCCGCCCGCTCTCTGGACTCCTTCTCGAGCTTCGTGGCGCGCTCCGCCTCCTCGCGCCGCTCTCTGGCCTCGCGCTCCTTGCGATAGCGCTCGTCCTTGATAAGACGCTCCTTCTCCGCCGCGACTACGGAAAGGTTCAGCTCGTGAAACACCTCCCGCACATCCTGGGCGAGGCGCTGGAAGAGGCTTCGCGCTGCCTCCTCATCATGCAGCCGGCGGAGTTGCAAGGCGCGCTCACGCTCCCTCTGTCGCCGACGCTGCTGCTGATCGGCGCCCCCACCCTCCTCCTCCGCTACATCGCCCAGCTCCCCGTCTGTACCGGGCCTAGCAGCAGCGGGACTGGCGGTTGCCTGCACGGCAGCGAGCTTTTCCTCCAGGAGCTTTTCCACATGTTGTTTGATATCTTCCGCACTGCTCTGCTTGTTTTTGAGCTGCTCGAGCTCCCGCTCCAGCTCTTGTTGCCGTTTGCGGTGCTCAGCCTCGCGCCTGGCTTGGTTCTCCTCAAACTCGCGCAGGCGTCGCTCGTGTTGGGCTCGCTCTTCCTGCAACTTGGCTTGCACCTCCTCCAGTACGCGGGCCTCGTCGTGGTTAGGAGATGAAGATGAGCCTCTTGATTTTGTGCTCGCCGGGGACCCCCTTTTTGCAGCTGCCCTGCCTGCAGGCACCGATGCCTGTGGTGGCGGCGATGATGTAACTGGAGGGATGTAGTCATCACTCCCCAGCATGTCCTCATCAAAATCGTCTTCGTAGTTATCATCGAAATCGTCGTCGTACGTGTCCTCCTCTGGCTCGGGCTCGGGCTCCGGCTCCTTCCGACGCTGTGACCTTTCCTTTCGCTTTTCTGGAACAGTCACCTCAGACTCATCCTTCGCCTTTTCCTTCTTGCTTTTTTTCTTATCGGTGCTCCTGTCCTTCTTGCCCTTGGACTTCCGGCTAGGCTTCACATCCTCCTCACTGACCTCGGGGATGTAGTCATCGTCGTCATCCGCAGCATTCCACGCTAAATCGTAACTGAACTGCTTTTTGGGGCCGCCACCAAGACTAGGGGCACCGCTAAGTGAGGACATCTCTCACTCTTCAAGCAGAAAGAATAGGAAGAAGGAGAAAGAGCCGCACTGGTGACAGAGTCAATTTATTATATGTTTTTCTATCCGCTCTTTCTGGTGCTGGTACGTTTGCAAATCAGACAAAAAAAAGTACTGCCCAGGGGGGAAATGAGGTCAGCTCTCTATAAATGTTGCTTATTTCCTTTATATATGCCGATGTTCTATAGTGTGTTGCCTATATTTTGACAGTGATGGTAGGGAAGAAAATAGTAAAAGAGTAGATTAAACAATTAGCCCACAAGACGGGGCGTTGTCAGCTTCTAGGAAAGGCAGCATTTTTTGGGCATGCCCATAACTCATAATAATACCATACGGGAGAACCGTAAAGCAGACTAGCAAACCTAACCCATTAATGTCCTCTTCCAGGAATGCTGATTGCACACCTTGCACTTGGATAATTATGGCCATATGAATTTCTGTTTCAATGTGTGTGTGTCTGTTTTGTGTGCTTGATGGACGATTTCATGAGAAAAGAGACATAACCATGGTCTGCATGCGCGTAGTAATGGTGTCCCTTGGCTGCAGCCCATGTTCTTGGCGCAAAGCAACAATTTCCTCGCGTGTGGCGTGCTTCAGCCGACCGACGAGGGTGAAATCATAAGCAACAATCCACCGCATAGCGATTCTCAGAAACGCGTTGGTGTCGCATGGGGGATAATCCAAAAGCAGCGGCATAACGTCACTGAGATTATCTATAGAGAGCAGGTCATCCCGAAGGTGGAAACACATCGCCGCGGCAACGTAAAGCGCGGCATTGCGGACCTGGTCCCCAAAAGAAAGCAAAAAATCCCAGACACGGAGGGAGTCCGCAATGTTTAATTCCTGGGTAAACAGAAGCATAAGCCACCGCAGTGCGTAATGCTCTGAGTGCACGTCAATGGAGTGGAGATGGTCATACAGTTCGATATCAAGGAATTGAAGCACATTGTCGAAATGGCGAATGGTGCTGATTACGCCACTCTCTGTACTATCATCCAGTGTACGGCAAAAGTCGTCTCCGAGGTACCCCAAGAGAGTCTGAAACGAGAAAAAAGCCGATGCCTCCGTCTCAGGGGTGAGATTTTCCTTTTTGCCTTGGCAATAGGCCACAAGTAGTTGCCCCACCAGTTGGCTCATTCCCTGTACATAGCCGAAGCCCTTATTCACAGTTGCCACCGTGCAAATAATTCGGCGGAGACTTCGTTGCGTGACAGAAAATGATCCAGCATGTCGACGGGAAGAGGAAGAAGAATAGGGTGTATCAGAATCAAGGAAAAAATTGAGTGTTGGCATGGTGCGAGGAATGTCCGCATTGATACTGGCACCGACAGCGTTGTCAAGAACGGGGTCGTCATTTTCATCGAGGACACAGCAACCCTCCAAGATCGACCGATAGTTTTTCCTGCTTGTTGATTCGATTTTACCCCATTGTCGCGTCTCTGTTGAGTAAAATCCCATCATAACTTTCCAGAATGCGGGACGAGACCAGTCAGCGAGACCTTTTCTGCATAGGCGGCTGTACGCGACAAAATTTGCGTTTGGCGAGTTCAGCACATCCATTTGCGCCCGCTCACTCGGGTGATGAACAATGCTGTCGGCACATGGACAGTTATTCTGCAGCTGATCACTCGAAGTAGAGTTCCGTCGATCCTCCTCTTTGCATATTTGCTGCGATGCTGCCAAGTCGGGGGAGGGATTCATCTGTCAGATGCAGTGCCGCTTGCTGCTTCTCAGAGCATATCGTGTGGTTTAAATATGTAAAAAAAATGCTGCGGGTGGGGAGATGTTCTGTAGTGACGCGCTAGTTTCCAGGAACGATAGCAATATTGATGAAATTGAGTATATATATACAGAGGGAGATATTTATTTAAGTATCGACCCTTCGCTGACGGTAATAAGTACACTATCCTTGATGTTCCTCGACTTTGACACACGACAGCTGCTGCGTTTTGCACACTGATCCATTTTTATGGCATGAAAAAAAATAGAAATAGGTAGAGAAAAATGAGTTATCGCAGTAACTAGTAGAATCCCGAGGAAACATGAGGACTGCGTTCATCCACACCGTAACATCTTTCGTTCACCGACAACAGTCAACATCGACAATAACATAACGACTCCCACATAGGTACCATTGTATATCCTGCTACGCGCGCATGCACACATGTTGTCACACGCGCAAACTATAGCACCTTGGACACAAAATTGATTTCTGCGGTAAAAGTATTTTTTTTGTTTTTGTGCGTGCGCCAATACAGATCACCGAGCGCAAGAGGTTCGGTTTCCTAGTGATGTCACACACCGTACCGACACACACGGGAATAATTTTGATTTTGTAAATTGACTGAGAAAGGCAGGAGAAAAAAATCGTAAGGACGTAAGGTATAAATGAACAGAGAGCTGTCAGATATGAAGGCTGCGGTGTAAGGGGGATCTTCGAGCTTGTCGAAAAAAAAGACCCGTTCTGTAATCAATACCAACGTCAGAGTATGCTCTCGCTTCTCTCTCGCTCGCATGAGGTGCCCAGCAACGTTGTGGACACCAATAAAGAACTTGCACTATATAATCACCACAGGGCACAGAAACAAGAAAAAATCCTAAGGTCGCTAATTTTGAACCGCAAATGAAATGCAGATGTGTCAGCTGTTATTTTAAGAGCCTTGCTTACGGGAACGGGTTCACCGCATCTAGGAACGAGATGACAGTCCTAGTGAACGTGAGCTGCGTATCAATGATAGGGTACACCAGGGCCATGCGGCCATCCGGAAGCGTCACGTACGCGCGGCGGTCAATCCTATCGTAGGTCTCGTTGTCCTCGTCAGAGAGGTTGGTCCGGTAGTGCGACTGCTTGGCGACGATAGCAGTGGAGGCGATGAGGAACATCCAGAAGGGAGCGTGGAAAGCGGCGGACCTGACACGGCTCGTGTAGGTGGTGGGAACGAGGAAGCTCCAGATCGGGCGCTTGACGTTGGCGGACATTTCGGCGGGGTTGTTTGAAAGTTAAGGGTTTGTGAAAGGACGTAAAAGTCTGTGAAAGCGAATGTTCGGGCTCTTTACTAGTACTACGGATGCGAAAAGCACGTACGATGAAAAACTGTGAGAGAGAGAGAGAGAGTATGTGTAGTTTAAAGGAACGAGTGGGCGCAAGAAAGATATTAAGTATGGGGTACTGGAAATAGTACGTTTCCATCATGCAACAGCACATCAGACATAACACACATCAATACATTTATACCTGCGTATATTATATACAAATACACGTTGGCCAAATTTTCGCAAGGAACCCCTCTTGCTCTCGCTTGATTTCTCATTATCATTCTCTTGCTTGTTCCTGCTCATCGATAGCTCCCGAGACTATTGTTTATCAGCCTCGGGAGCACAGCGGGACCACTCAGCTCATAATCATTCGTGACTCGAAAAGTATGTATCTTCTTTCCAGCTTAGTGAGTTTGACCATATACTTGATTCATGAAAGCCCTAAAATGCTGTTTGGCTGGCTTTGTATACATCAGAGAAAAAAAGGAAACAAAGGGGCAAGAAAGTGAAAAGAAAAAAGGGAAAGAAAAATCGTTGTAAAATACATCAGCGCCGGTGTCCTCCCTTCAACCTGCGTAAAGTGCAGGTTGGTTAGTTTGGCATTGACGACTGTGATGTTTCTGCCCTATATCCTCGCATCAATTGAAGAAATTTTAATAAATGCGGGAAGTGTTGCTTTCAGCCAAGATATGGACTTTAAGCGCGGGTGAAGAACATCTTGGTGGTCTCCTTGGTGTCCTTGCCGACGGAGTTGGAGGCGCGGATGCGCCAGCCCTCCTGCTCGAGAGCCTGGATGATGGACAGGAACATGGTGGACTTGTGGAGCTCATCGCAGAAGTGCTGCTGCAGCTCCATGCGCCAGTGGTCCGGGGAGGAGATGAAGGCAAACTTGGCCGGCTCCTTACCAGGGTTCATGGCGGTGGAGGTGGACTGGGGGATCTGGCTCTCCAGAGTGCGGACAGTGTCCTCGCGGAGCGTGGCACCCATGACGGTGATCACGGGAGGGTTGTAGGTGCAGGAGACGCAGAGGTTCGGCATGGTGAAGTGAGGAAGAAGGTGTGGTTTTTTTATGTTCGTAAGAACTACGATGGAAAAAAACGCGGGTGCTTTGCTGTGAATACCTTACTACGTGGGAGGAAAACTGAGTTGCTTAATTATGCGGCGCTGCAATCTTTCAAGAAAAAAGGGAGAGTGATGATATTTGACAGGATGAAGAAGTAATTCGTTTGCACATAATTTCACATCACAGCACGAGGTTGAATATTAATTTCATACAATTTGAAATGACACAGAGAGGATTTAATATTGCACAAAATGGTGTATTTGCTGCAACTAACCACTGTGAGGCCAGAATACCCTCAGGTTGCTTATTATCTATTTTATTAGTGTTCGCTTATCTGTGCTGAGGAGTGACGTGCATACAGCAGATAAAGACGATGAAGCGCACGAGCGGGTAATAATGCATTTCCCTCCCACTTAATAACAACAGGAGGGGGCACTACATCTGACTCGAGTTTAGGGAGGTGTGCGCCGTGTGGACACCTACTGACTCACGCGATTCGGCACATACACACACAGCCCCTGTTGCTTGGTGAAACGCAGGCCCGTACCCCCCCCCCCCCCCCCCCCCAACCCGCCTAGCCGAGGCGTTGGCGGGGGTGGCTTGGGAGGGGGGGGGGGCTTGTGGATAGAAAAACGCACCCCCCCCCTCCAAATTCAGAACTGCCCCCTCCGAAAGGAAACAAATCGGGCGTGGCTGCTTCGGAATGGGCCGCAACTGGCGGGGTTTTTTGGGGGCACGGGAGGCCCCCCTCCCCACAAGCGCAGGGCAAGCCCACGCCAGCGAGGAGCACCCAAACACCCAAAAAAACCAACGCCCTACGCCAAAAGGCAAAAGCGCAACATTGGACCAACAGTTTCCCCCCCCCTTTCCCGCTTTGCCAAACGCTGTTTGGGACGAGAGGGGCGCATCCAGAGCCACAATCTTCGCAGGCAACTGAAAGGGAAAAAGAAAGGGCGGGGCGGAGCGCACTCTCCCGCTTTGGGTTTTGCCTATCCCCCCCTCCCCGGGTTTTCCGAGGGCCCCCCAATCCCCCCCCCACCCCCCCATCCCCCAACGGGCAAAAAGGGGGGGGGAGGGGGGCCTGACGAAACAACCGCCCCCAAGCCCAGGAGGGGCCTGG
>AUXJ01001971.1:0-12240 GCA_000482205.1 Herpetomonas muscarum
CCGTCCTATCCCCCCTCGTCCTGGCTGCAAGTTATGTGAGGGCACCGCGCTGCCCGCGTCCATGATCACCCCTTTGTGTCTCTCCATTCTTTTGTGTAATGATGGATTGCTCCACCACCACCACCACCCCTTCTTCCGTTCTCTCCTCCGTAATCAATCTTCTCCTTGCGACTGTGCACTCTTTTTTTGTACGTAGAATTGGCGCCCTCCTGGCAGCCGTGGCTGGATGAGTGCCGGTGACGCGAGCCTGACTGTGAGTCGTCCATGAATCCAGTAGGCGTGTGGGTATGTGCAATCACACGGAAAAACACGGATGCATGAGCTCCCTCACCGCAGGTGCTAGCACGACAGCATGAAGGTAATAGAGGGACAGACATTGCCCAAAGAAACACACCACCAGAAGGGAGAGAGGAGAAAGTAGCGTGAACGAAGGGAAATGCGATGGAAGGGGATAAAGCTGCATCTCGAGGAAGAAAAAAGAGGTGGAGGAGGAACCGGAATGGTGGTGCCCCTCACGCCAAGCGAATCCACCGTCTCCGGCCATTCCCTTTTATGCATTCCCACGTGGTCGGGCTTGTGAAAGCAGCCTCCCGACGTGGGAAGTAAAAAGGAGCGGTAGGGTGATGGAATGCCTCACATGAAGGACACCCAGTCTTCACCTCAGCACTGTTCACCTACCACTCCCCTTCTCTCCCCCACCCTCCCCGTTCCCCGCACCCAGATTTTTAGCTCTCCTGCCCTCCTCCGAAAAGGTAGGACTAAAACAGCCAAAGGATGGTTGAGAGGGAGAGGAGGAGGAAAAAAGGGAAATGGCAAGCAGACAAAATGCCAAAGGGAAACTGGCCACGCACACACACACACACACACCAAAGTGGCAATGTGTGCGTGCGCAGCAGAGAATAGGGTTAGGGTGAATTGGGCAGCCGTTTTGAAGCGAGGAGTGAGAAGACATCGAGTGTATAAACACCCGCGTCCCCCCAGATCCGCGTTGAGACTGTGGCATCCCTCCTCCAACCCGCACACACCTCCTCCCCAATTACACCCATCTCCTTCTACCTTTCCATTTTCGTACACAACTTTCACTCTTCTTCCCGACGGTGTGGATGTGTGTGTTCTTTCACAACTGCCAGCCTCCACATTCACACGCCGCTCGCGTTCGGCGAATCATCTCACCAGGCACCGTTTCCTCACGAGCACCTCAGCCAGCATACGAGAGTTAGCGACAAGGAAGAAGTTTAAATGAAGAAGAAACAAAAATAAGGGCACGAAAAGACAGAGCGCGCAAGGGCAATGGACACGGAAATGCAGAAGTACCTAGACACATGAACACCAACGAGAGGGGAGCGATGATAGAGACGGGGGACACACGCCATCACACACAAAAGGACCGCAGAGTGCAACGGCACCGTAGCGAGTGGGAAGGAGCAACAAAGCGTGCCACACGTGAGGAGTTCCACTAGAGGGTCTCTCGCATGTGCATGTGGGATTCAAAACGGGAAAAAGGGAAGAGGAGCCAGCAGTTTAGCGGTGGCAGACACACAGACACAGAGTGGATGCCGAGAATAAGAAAGAAGTCACCAACCGCGAGGTTTAGTGTCTCCTCTGCTACCTCCCCGGACCACTACTGTCGAGGCCGCGGCTACACGGGAGCGATTCGGCAGCAATCGAGTGGAGCTGAGGCGGTGATACCGACATACGGCGCATGACACCCAACGCACAACAGTGGGAAAGAGACACAGACACATCCGTGAATGCAGCTAAGCCGGGGGGGGGGGGGGAGAGGGGTGGGGGGTGATAGAGGAGAAAAGAGGGGACTGGGGCAGTGTGAATCAGCAGAAGCGTCGCCAGGGTGACTGAACACAGCAGATGATATATATATATATATATATATATATAACACGTAAACCGACTCCCGTCTGAAGAACGAGCGGCAGCAGCAGCAGCACACACACACACACACACGCATACACACACGCAACTAGTAGTGTTTCTGCACCAACGGGAACGGGTACTGGTGTGGCTATTCCCGTCCCACTGGCAGCCGAGTCAAGGACCCACCCATTGGGGTGAGATAGACGACAGCTGCCTACAACACATCAAGTAAAACAAGGAGGGGAGGGAGTGATAAGCGTGCTGTGAGTATTATGGGGTTGCGAGAGTCCTACGTAGGGTTCATGCACAAGCATGTGTGTTAACATTCTTTCAATTTAGTCGAGACGTAGAGCCGTTCATGATTCCAAATGATGGCGCCTGACGCCCTTCCTTACCACAGGAGACCGATCCTTTTTTTCGTTTTTACAAGTGGAACGGGATACACTGTTCCGTGAGCGTGCGTGGACAGCGAGTAGCAATAGGGTGTTTTCCTGCATTCAGCGTTTTTTTTCGCGATGTGTGTTTCTGTGTGTGGGTGATAGCGCGGAGTGCGCTCTGAAGTTGTTGTTGTTGTTTTTTCCATGATCTCAATCGCTTCCTCCGCTGCACTGCAGTGTCACAGCGTACCGCCTGACCGACGCGCCTTGATGCGGTTCAGCACGGTGTCGAGGTCGGCCAGGGCCTCTGCCTCCTCCTTCGCCTGTAGCGCAGGATCGCGCCGAGCGGTGGCGGGGATTGGGGCTGGCCCCCCTGCCGTGGATGCTGTCGCCCATGTCTCCACTACCAGCTGCGTGGGGGGTGCCTCCTCGTACCCCTGCCTCCATGGCTGCGCCGCCCACTCCTCCCGCTGCTGCTGCTGTTCGCGAATACGGCGCCGCTCCTGCAGGTCCGCTGCCAGCGCCGCGAGGGTGGTACGGAGGCGCTCGCGCGGTGTTTCAGCGGCCTCCTCCGGAGCCCGCCCATTTTCCGGAATGCCAGCGCCACCGCGACCCACTTCCCGCGGGCCGCGGGCGGCTTCCCCAGGCACACTATGGCGTTCTCGTGCGTAGATAAGCCTCGCGTTAGAGGACTGCGTCGGGCCGCGCGCGGAGTCCCCGAGCGCTGGGTCGCCGTCGTGTGACTCGTGCAGCGGACGGGTGGCACGCTGCGGCGTCTGTCGCTCCCATTCGAGCCGACTGGGCGTCGGCGTCGAGGAGCGCCTCGAGGGCGGGGGAGAGCGTGCCGCCGCTGGTGCTGGAGGAGCGGCGACTGCTGCAGCACTCTGTGGCGTCGCTGTAGGAAGGCCATGTGCAGCGTCGGTCGAGGCAGGTCCGTCGTGCTCGCTGTCGTCAGCCACGGACTGGTGCGTGACCGGCTGACTGCTCCCGTTCTCCTCTGCGGCGTGGAATCCTGTAGCGTCCTCCTTCCGCCCCATTACGGGTGCTCCGCGGCGGAGCATGTTGGCACGCAGCAGATTGTTGAAGCGGGCGAGGCGAGCGTCGTAGTCGCTCTCGTGAGAGCCGTCTGGTTCCTCCGCAGACCGCTCGCTGGTCTGCAGAAGCTCGTCACTTTCCGCGGCGGCGGCGCTGTGTTCTGTGTCAGCCGTCCCCCCCTCGTCGGGTTCATTCTCGGCCTCAGCGGCCCCGTCGGCGCGCGCGTCGTGCAGCTGCTCGGGGGCGGCCATGGACGGTGCCGGTGTCCTTCTGCCGTGCTGGCCCGCCGCGGCGGGCTCCACAGTGTCGGCCCGCGCGCTCGCTGACACATACTCGGGTGGGCCGTTGTGACGGGTGCCGCTGGCGGAGGAACGCTGCCGCTCCACCGCCTCGCCCGCGTGCAGGCAGCACGTGACGTTGAGAGCCTCCACGACGGCCTGCGCGGCCGCGTCAGCGTCGACGCACCCAACACGGTCAAAGGCAGCCGCGTTCACATCGTCGCGGGGCTCGCCGCCGTGGCGCTCCTGTGGGTGGCCGGCCTCCATCCACGCGCGCAGCTGCTCGAGGGCGGTGCGCACCTCCGTCCCGCGGAGGTGGCGGCGCAGCACCACGACCGACACTGCCGCCGCAGCAGCAGTAGCGTCACCTGGCGGGGGTGAAAGCATCGACTGCGGGGGTGCCTTCACAAAGAGAAAGGGGCTTTTCTGCTCGGACGCTGTCTTCTGCTCCTGCGCGTCGCCGGCTGACACGGCCGCCTCGGCACCAAGAGCCACGGCAAGGGCGCTGCGGCCCCCCACCGGCACGACGACCGCCTCGCGAATGACGACCCGCTCGAGCGCGCTGGTGAGGACGGCCTCCGCGTCGTGCAGGCGAAGATAGCGCCGCAGCGCCATTGTGGAGCCGACCGCGGGCATCGACGCCTCGCCGTCCCAGGGGAAGTCCACGCGCCCCTGCACCGTGAAGCTGCCCGCGGCCAGCAGCTCCTTCACGCGGCAGAAGAGATCGAAGTTTGTGCGGTTCTGCTCCTCGGACGCCTGCGTCGCCCCAGCGGAGGCGAAGTAGCGGCGGAAGACAGCGACTAGCGGTGCAACGGTGTGGAAGCGCTGCATCGCGGCGGCAGCCTCCTCTAGCAGTGGGCGCCAGTGGGCGGAGCCGTAGCGAGCGGTCAGGAAGTGGGTGAAGCGGTCGGCGACGGAGAGGGATAGGTGCGGCGCCGCCCCCGCCCTGCCCTCACCGCCGGCCAGGGCGCTGGTGTCGCCGCCAGCAGCCGCCCGCGCTGACCCGCGGAACATCGCCCGTAGCGTCTTCGGGTCCACGCCGTAGCGGCCGGCGGCAGTCCCGCGCTGCGCGGTGAACTGCCGCACAGCGTCCTCCAGCAGCCTCGAGAGCCACACAGCGCTGCGCCGCGGCTGCGGCCCTGCGCCGGCCCCATGGCTCGCGACGCCCCTCCGCCCTGTGCTGCTGCTGCTGCTGCTGCGGGATGGGACCGACACCGAGCGGTTTGACAACGCTGCTGAGGCGGCGGAGGGGCTACGCACGAGGCCGGTGGTGTGGAGGCGCTGCTGCTCCTTAAGATGCGGGTAGAGGGGGCGGCCCGCGTCCGGTGGCGCGCTGCCGTGGCCGCGACGGTTGCTGCTGCGGCTGCGACTGCGGAGGCGACGGCGCCGCTCCTCCTCCTCATCGTCCCACTCCCCCGAGGTGTAATCGTCGTGGAGGGGCCGCCGACGTCGACTGGAACGCGAGGTTGTGCGAGAGGACGGCAGCGACGACGCCACCGGCACCGTTGAGGGCGTCGCAGCTGTGGTGGATGGAGACGACGGCACGGCCTGGGTGGGCCCCATCCTCTGCGTCCTGCCCGCCTGTGCTGCGCGACGAGGGGCAGTGCTGTCCTCCTTTCCACGCCTGTGCGGTGACGCCTGTGGGCCGTGCCGCGGGAGCTCCTCCACCTCCAGCTCCACACTATCATCGTCGTCGTCTTCATGGCCGTCTCTGTGGGGCGGCTGGGCATTGCGCCCAACTGCCGCCTCGTCGCGCTGGGCCGCCGCGACGCCGCTGTACGGCTGGGCGGCCAGTGCATAGTACGCAACAGTCGCAGAGGGCCTCCGTATCATCGGCCCGGCAAAACTGGACAGCACCGACGCGTTGGCCGCATTCCCCGTCGTCGCCGCGGCCGCACTTCCAGTGGCGGTGCTGATGTTGGTGTGGCTGCCAGTGCTGCTACGCCCTCCTGGGACAGAGCAGTGGGCGCCATCGCCGACGTTAACAGCCGCTGCCTCCCTCCCGCGGTGCGGGAAGGAAAACGCAAAACTGCTCAGGTCCGGGCGCTGCTGCGGGGACGGCGAGGGCGAGAGACACTCGTCGGCGTGGAGGATGCGGATGCCGGTGTCGCGGTGGCCACGTGGACCGTCCCCCCTGCCGTCGCTCCAGCCGCCCTCCGCGTCTGTGCGGGGTGACGCCCGCCCAAAGGGCAGCAGTGCATGGTCGGCTGCGTGCTGGCGGGGCGGCGAGGGCGACGGCGCGTCAGCGTCGCCGCCAGGCACCGTCGCTGCCAGCGCCCCCCACGGGATCCCCGCCGCTGCTGCGGCTGCTGCTGTTGACTGCCGCTGCCGCTGGCCGTTGCTGCTGTGGTGGTGTTGGTACGTCGAGGTGGGCCATTGAAGTAGCTGCCCCCTGCCGTCGTCCACACCCGCCGCACCTGACTGGCCATTGCTATCGTGGCGAGTAGGGGAGGCGGTTGTGGAGTGCAGCGGGAGAATACGCGGGGGCAGCTGTGTCGCTTGCCCTGGGTACATTGTGCGGAGAGACTACGAAGTGATAGTGAAACAGAGGGGAAAGGCAAAAAAAAAGAAGTAATGTGAGTGTGTGCAAATAAACAGCAGAAAGGGGGGGGAGGGAGGGAGGTGAGTCGAGATGAGTTCTGCAGCGTGGAAAGGGGGGAGGGGGGGGGGGGGGAGGGCAGTCGTTGACCAGTCTAATGAAAAAAATGATAAAAGCAATACAATAGAGAGATGTGAGAAAGGAGGGGTGGGTAAGTGGTGGACACAAATGGAAGAGAGAAGAGAAGAGAAGAGGCTGTGCCACGCCTACACACACACACACACACTCACACCTGAAAGAAAGATTTGAAGTAAAAGGCGATAATGATAACGAGCTAGCCGTGGATGGGTGAGCACGTTGCCTCGTCGGCGCGCAGCACACTCCTCCTGTCCACAGTGGCCTCCGTGAAGGTAAAGAGAGGATCTTCTTTTTATTATACTTTTCCTTGCGTTCTATTGTTTCCGGTCACCCTCTGGTATGCATATGCGCATGCGTATGCGTATGCGTATGGGCTTGTGCTGAGGGCCGCCAGGGTGGAGGAGAAATGGGTATAGGAGAAAAATGGGAGGGGGGGGGGACAAAAAAAGGTTGAAGCGTTTTCTTATCTACACTTTGGGCTATTGAGGACACTGTCAATTCATCGCAACGAGAAATCGAGCGCCGATGCGGCGGACGGGTGTGGATGGGTGCAAAGGGGAAAGTGTCTCGCTGGGATTTTCTTTTTCCTCGGGGGGACGGCCATTCTTTCCAACCAAGTACTATTGCGAGGGAGCTCACTCTTGCCATATACACTATTTAATTCTTTCTTTTTATTTTCATTGTATGTATGAGGGGAAATTACCTTTTCTTTGTGGCGTCGTCCCCCAAAAAAAGGAAGTGAGAGTGAAGAGGGAGCTCGGCTCATACTGCTCATCTCCGCGGGTTTCCACAAGTCTATAAGATACGTTTATATGCATGTATGTTTATATGTGTATATGTGTATATGTTTGTGTGTGTCGCTGTCGCTCTTTCCTCGCCTCAGGCCCTTGTGAGAGGCGCTTCGTCAAACACCAGCGCCCTTCGCAGCGTCTCGTTCTGTGCCTGTGTTTCTGTCAGCAGCATGCGGAGCTTCAGCTGCTCCTCGCGGAAGGACTCGATCTGGTACTCCAGGTCGCGTATCTTCGCCGCCGTGAGGCGGTCGCCGCGCTCCGCGTGGACCTGCTCGCGCTGGAGGGCCGCCAGCTTCTCCGCTGCGGCGTGCAGCTGCATCTCGAGGTCTTTGCTGGCCGCATAGTCCCGCGCCGCGGCGTCCGCGTGCTGCTCCTCAGCGGCCCGGCGCTCCTGCAGCGCCTTCTCCAGCGCCGCCACCTTCTGCTGCAGCGTGCGCAGGGCGCGCTCCGTAGCGGTGGGGCCCAAATCGACGCGGGCATCGCGGGGTTGCGCCGCCTGCGCCGTCGGCTGCCTCTCCGTGTTTGGGTGGGGAGGCCGCACTTGGCCGGCATCCCCTGCCTGGGGCTGCGGGGGGTCCTGCGCCTGTCGCTGGGACAGCGCGCTTTGGTCGAGGAAGATTCTCGTGTTGCTGTCATGGCGGCTGGCACTGGTCGGGTAGTTGTGGGAGCCGTCCGTCGCGGTCGCGCCGACGGCGACGGCGGTGCTGGCGTGTGAGAGCGTCGAGGCGCCCTCGCCGTGCCCGTCCCCGGAGCGCACCGTCTCGAGCAGCGACGCGAGGAGCGTGGCGGCCTCGTGGGAGCTGCGGTCGCCCCGCTGATGCAGCCGCGACACCAGCTCCGCAACGGTCGACTCCGCATCACTGGCGGCGGCGGTGTGCCCGTCGGCGACAGGGCTGCCGGGGCGGAGGTAGGGGGCATCACCAATGCTGCTGCTGTCTTCTCTGCCGAGGGGCCTCTGCGGTGATGGCGCCGCGACGTCGTGGTGCCGCGGCTGCGAGCTGGGCGATGGGCGGTGGTACCCCTGCAGGAACAGCTGCTTGGCCGACCGCAGCGCCACGACGCGCGGCTGTGTCTGCTCCTGCTGCTCGAGGTGGGAGAGAAGGGACGGCGGCGACGCCGGGCTCACGCTGCTCTCCGGCGTGTCGACGGAGCGCAGCCCTGGCGTGCTCGCCCCCGCTGGGCTCCCAAGACTCCTCACCGCTGGGGACGGCTTCGGCGTGGAGAGCGCCTCCGCTTGCTCCGCAGCAACTGGCCTCACTGGGGGGGTGCTCTGGGCGGAGACAGTCTTGACAGAGGACGATGGCGCCGCAGCAGCAGGCACCTGTGCTGGCTCTGGGTGTGGCGGTGGTGGGGACGGCGGTGACGCTGTCGGTGGCGTGCTGACGGGCTCCGCGGGCTGTACGTGCACGAGTGGGGACGACTCGGGCATGCTGAGGACCCTCTCGTCGCCCCTCTCCCCCTTCGCCTCCTCTTGCGGGGGCTTGACGGGCTCCTTGTCGGGTGCGAACGCGACATCGAACTCGTCGTCGTCGTCGCCGCCAGACTCCTCCGCCGCACCCGCTGCCAGCCCCCTCGCCTCGCCCCCGCTCTCCGACGGCGACGGCGAAGCGGACGACGACGACGAGTAGTAGGATGGTGCCGTGGAGGCGGAGGAGGCGGTCGGCGGCACCATCTGGCCGCTGCCGCCGCCGGCGAGTGGGCGGACGGCGCCCTCATACACCCACTCCCTGTCCTCGTCGTCCGCCTCGTCGGCGGTGGTGCCGCGGTTCGGCGAGGCGGAAAAAACCAGCCGCCGCCCGCCGAGCGCACTTGCCGGCTGCGCCCCGGCCGCGCCGTCGCCGCCCCGTTCGATGCGCTTCGCCTGTGGCGCCCCCTTTCCCTCGTCCCGTGCCCCCTGTGGGAGGGGGGTGCGCTGCTTCCCGCCCGCAGCAGCGTTCGCCACGGCGTCGCCGCCGGCGGTCGTCGACGCCTGCAACGTGTGCGGGGAGGAGGACGACTCCCCCGTGGACGGCTGGCGCGCTGTTGAGGGGCGCAGGAACGTCGCGTGGCGCTCGCCCTCGTCGAGCATCGTCGGCGTCGCCCCGGTCGCCATAATCGCGCTCAGCTTCGGGGTGCTGAGGAGGGAAAGGGCCGAGGTGCTGCCGCTCTGCGAGGACTTCACCGCTGGCGCGGCGGCGGCGGCCTGCTGCAGCCCTGTCGGCGACGACGACCGCCGCGACTGCGTGTGCGGGGCGAGCGGCGGCTGGCCCTGCCCACCGCCGCCCGGCTGCGTCGGCGAAGTGGGTGACGACGGCGTCCGCAGCTGCAGCGCCGGTGGCGCCGCCGCCGCGGTGGCGACAACTGGCCCCCCCTGCCGCCCTCCCTCCTCCCTGTGCTGCTGCTCCGATCGGTTGGGCGTGCAGTGGGCGCTGCCGCGCTGCTGCGGAGTGGCCTCGGCGGAGGCGGTGCTGGAGGACCGGCTCGTCGCCGAGGCAGCTGAGCTGGCAGTGGCTGCGGGCCCTGCCGTGGCTGCTGCCGTGGCTGCGACGGCAAGGGGGGACGCGGCCGATCCAGTTGGGGAGCCCAGCGGGAGCTCTGGGCAGGAGAGCGGGTCGTCTTTGCCGCTCAACGGGCCACCCGCTGCGGCATCGGCGGAGAGGAGCAGCGCCTCGGCCTCAGCGACGGTGGCAGCGACGCTCCCGGCAGCACGGCCCCACCCAGCGCCTGCCTCGTCCTCCTCCCCGTCGTCGTCGAAGTCTGAAGCGGTGGCTCGGCTCTCCGTGTCGGAGCTGGTCGACTCCCACATGTGGTGCGTCCGCTGCGGCTGCTGCTGCTGTGGAGCTGCTGCGGGCCGCGTGCTGGCCACCTCTGCCGGCCGCTTCTCGCCGAGGGCCGTGCCCTGGGCCGCCAGCCGCGCCCTCGCATCCGCCGTTGTCGCTGTGGTGCTTGTCGATGTCGCCACCTCGGCATCACCAGTGCTGGGGGCGGTCGCGGCCTGCACCACCGCCGTCGCCGTCGTCGTCGTCGTGACTGGCCCCGGTCTTGACGCGGCGGTGGGGAACACCGACGATGTGGACGACGCGGAGGAGGACGAGGCGAGGCCGCCAAACATCCGGCCGAACCCCTCCCGCTGCGTCGGCGCAGCAGCCGCCGCTGCCACCGCTGGAAGGGCCACCTTTTTGGGGACAAAAGAGGACTCGTCCGATGTGCTAGAGGATGACGATGCCACGTCCCCATTGTTATTGCCTTCACGATTGATGTGGATGCTCTCCGCTGCCCTTGGGGTGGCCACCGATGTGTACGTTGTGTTTGTGTCTGTCGTGTCGTCGTCGTCAGAGGAGTCCGAGTCGCCGAGCATTGCAGCCATCGCCCCCACGGCGGGCATCGTCGCCCCCACCGGTTGCGGCGCGCTGTCTATCGGGGGGACATCCAGTGACTCGCCGTCCCCCTCGGTGCCAACGGACACCGGCTCCGGGGTAGGTGCGTCCGCTGCCTCCTCCTCTTTCTGCTCCTCGCGGTCGACCGGCCGCTGCTGCTCCGGCGGTATTTGGAGGCTCTCGGTGGCAGTCTCAGCGTCCTCCCCCGCCACACGCGGCCGACGCCGGCGACGCCGGCGGCGCGTCGTTTCTTCGCCACCAGTGAGTGACGTCCCCTCTGCAGACTGCTGCCCTGCCGCTGCTGTGGCTGTGGTGGTGGGCGTGGGATCTGCTAGCAGCCCCTGGTCGACCTGCTGCTGCTGCTGCTGCGACGGCGGCGGAGGGGGCTGGGCGGTACCAATGTTCAAGCAGCTGGCAAGAATGCCACCGGCGCTCTGGAGAGCTGGTTCCCGCACCACCGACGCGCAGAGGCGGGCGGCGCTGTCCGCGGGGGCGTGCGCGCTGTGGGCCCTGAGGAGGGACGAGATAAAATACAGTGTGGCGTACGCCGTCGGATCGTGCTGCCGAAAGGACTCCTCGACGAGCCGGCGCGCCGCAGCAGCGCCGCCGTCCGCGCTGCGGCTTGCACCCTCCAGCTGCCTGGATATGATGAGTGGGACCAGCGGGGCGGAGAGGGCCTCCGCGTACGCCTCCAGCAGCGCGACACACAGCATGGAGCTGCGCCGCGCTGTTAGCGCTGAGGTGCCCAACTCACTGCGGCTGTCTCCCCACGACGAGCCGTTCGTTGGCGGCGCCGAGGACGACAGGGAGGAGGAGGCGTCCCCACCCCCGCGGTCGCCGTGCTTGCGCCTCTTCCTCTCCTCCTTGGCGCGTCTCTTCTCCGCCTTTTCACGCTCCTTGCGGGCCTTCTCCTGCGCCTTTGCCTCGTCCTTCAGCACCCGGCGCATCGCCGAGAGCAGCAGCTCGGCAAACACGCGATCCTTCGGGGCGGAAGGGAGCGGGACAGCGGAGCCCCCGGCCGCGGTGGCAGCGAGCGAGGCCCCTGGCGACGACAGCGCACCGCCAGAGGAGGAGGTGGTGGCCGTGTCGTTGAGGACGCTGCGGCTGCTGCCCCGCCGCCCGGTGTTAGCGGACGCGCTTCGCACGCGCGACGCCGCCTGCTGCGCCTCCGTCTTCAGCGCCTTGCTCACCTTCTTGGAGAGCGTTTTCAGGGCGCTGTGCAGCTTCTTGCGAGCGGTGAAGGTGTTGGCCTGCGCGACCACGTCGCGTGCCCACGACCGGTCGGCCGGCGTCGGTGCAGTGACGGGCGCCGCTGCCCCCTCCCCGGCCCCGCCCGCGGCGGCGGTGGACGGGTCGAGGACGGCCCACGCGTAGCCGAGGTCCTGCAGGAACAGCGGGACATTGTCGGCGTAGGCCAACGGCGACGGCGACGGCGACGGCGCCGCGGCGCTGCTGGGGGCGGCGGGTGGCAAGCCGGCGGCGGCGCGCTCATACGCAACGAGAGTGCCCAGAGGCGTGCCGGTGTACGTTAGCGGGACGGACATATGCCCTCCTCTCCCTCCCACACTGTCTGCGCTGTGTTGTGCTCGCAACCGGAAACTGCTGAGGTTCAGCAGCGGGCGACAGAAACGCAGCGTGGCTGCCCCCGTAAAAAATATGTATGACTGTCAAGTGGCACTGCAGCCGTATGGAGGATATGCAGATTGCGTCTATAAAAACGGTGTAGGGTGGGGGGGGGGGGGGGGGCAATGCGCACGATGGCGACGGGAAAAGGGGGAGAAGAGAAAAAGCAAAAGCGCAAGAATAGGTGTGCTGTATGGCGTGCCGGTCGTATGAGTTTACGGTCCCGGCAGT
>AUXJ01001979.1:0-28955 GCA_000482205.1 Herpetomonas muscarum
TTGAATGTGGATTAAATGTCAAAACAGAAAACGAAGGAAGATAGTTTTTAAGGAAAACTTGTATATGTGATCTACGACGCGGGCAGACGGGGCAATAGGGTGGAAATAGTAGAGAAAAGGGGATCAAACAAAAAGAACACAGAACGGTAGAAAACAAGCGCGGAAAACAGAAAGATCGGATAGGGTCAAAAAGGTAGAATGAAAACGCGATCAAATACGGGAAGTAAAGGAAACGGGGGAAAATAAAAAAGGAAACACAGACCAATGAGCACCCTGATTAGAGAAGCAGAACCAAATGCTGTCAAGGGTCTGCAGAAAGGGAAACAGGAATCGAAAAGGCACCAATCAAAGAAACACTGGGCAGCAGTGGTAGAGTTGGTTACCACGAGAAGAAGGCGAAGAAAGTTTTATAGTGGAAAGAATCCCCTGTGCATGGAGTAGTACAAACCAGTAGAGGCAAAGCAAAATGCACGAAGGGGGACGGAGGGTAGCAGGTTGGGGGAAAACAATAGAACGGGAAAATCTTTCTCTCTCTGACAATAAAAATACGAGTGGAGAGGACAAGAAAGAAGGAAGCCGCTGAGTGCTTTGATGTATACAAGACACACAGCAGCGGTGAACCTCACTGATATGGTATACCTTTTATGATTTTTTTTGTGTTTTTGTGCGCGTTTGTAGTGGAATAGGGGGGGGGGGGAATCGTATGTAGGAAGAGAGAGAAGGAAAGAAAAGAACTGGGAAGAAAAAAAAGAGGGGGAGGGGGATATGCACCAGCAACAGCCTTCACTGAACGGTGAGATGAAACAAGGAAAAAATAGCGTAACGTCAACGAGAGAAACAAAAAGGGGGGATTAGGAAGGGATAGTGTGGAAAAGACAATATCTCGCTTCGTCAGACTGCGTCTAATCCAGAATGTGTTATTGATGATGTTTCCTTCTTCTTTCTCCTTCACTCAGAATTAAACAGAACGGACGTCTGTCAAGGACCAGCCCGCAGCGTCGGGCATTTTATTTTGTGTTCCTGCACGCGTATGTGCGTGTGGGGCGTTATTTATTAGTAAACCGAGGCTGGAGGAGCAGATTATAATTTGCTAATGTGGTTCCCCCTGCCTCTTTTATCCCTTTTCACGCGTGGTGCGTCTGGAATGAAAGGAAAAGATATTTTTATATCTAAATATATATTATATATAATATGTTATATAAATTCCTTATTTACTTGTGAAGTAAAGAACATAGGATGAACAGGAGAGAGAGGAAGATCGAGAGATACATATTCCACATAGCACAATTCTGTCTCATGGGCAAACGAATACGCTTCCTGGCGCTCGTCCCCGTCACATACATAGCTATGCCACCACTACATTGGCACCACAAAGCAATGTCGTTGAATCCTTCTCTTTCAAACACCGCACTAAACACATGCACGTGCTATCCCCTGTTTGCTTCTCATGTTCTTGTTGTTGCTTTATCTTCCGCTGCCACTTTATGTAGCTGATTATAGTTTGATGTTGGTACCATGGATATTTGTTCTTCTTTTTACTGCAACTGCGTTCACCACAGTGGGTGAGTGATTATAGTGGTAGAATTGTGTGCTCTGTGTATATCCTGTGCGCTCTTCAAGACTGTATGTCGTGACTTCCCCTGCCAAGGTGTGCGGCCGCCAGGTAGCCAGCAGCATCCATGGATGCGCTGCCCGCAGCGGAGGGTCCCTCCGCTCCTGCTGCGCCCTGTTGTGTGGACAAGACGGCGCTGGTGAGGCGCAGCAGCTGCTCCCGTTGCCGCCGATGTCGCAGACGGACCTCTGCGGGGCACTGCTGCTCAGCAGCCGCGACGCGCTTTGTGATCCGTGCGACGAGGAAAACATCCGCGGCTGCGTGCCGAGATATGAGGTGTGCTGGAGGGGCGCCTTTCCCCTCGATGTCGACTGTAGTCGCGACATCACCGGCTGCGGGGGGTGGAACGCCGTGCTGCGCGGCCGCACTAACAAAATCGGCCACCAGTCCGCCCTGCAGCCATTCGATCAGCTCAGGCAGGTGACGCATCATTTCCTCTGCAGACTTTGAGGGAGACGGCGCGTCCGCCACTTCTGCGCCTCCGGAGATGTTGTCACGGGAGGAATGGTGGGTCCACCGCAGCATGAGAACGCGGTACGGCAGCGTCAGATCAACAAACGGCGGGTCCGCGCGGCTTTCTCGCAGGACCCTCGACAAGATCGCCAACCCCTCCTCAACCTCCTCCGCGAAGGAGGACTGCTCCACAGCCACCGAATCCTCTGCGCCGCGTGGGAAAACAACATCACAGGTAGCGGCGGAATCCTCTGGTGTGAAAGATCGGAGTATGTCGACATAGTACGTCTCGCAGGTGCTGAACAACGTATCGGTCAGCACAGTCGCCCGCGCTATGGTGGACACAAAGTACGGCGACGAGGCTGGCGAAGTCGGGTCCGCCAGCGGGCGCGGCCCGTGCCACAAGAGCTGCTCCGCGACAGACAGCGCGAGCTGCGACCGTTGGTGCGGCGTCACGGACCCCGCGTCGCGCGCGATGCGGGCCATGAGGGCGAAGTCGGGGCTGTCCTTGTAGGCGGCGGGTGGGAGGGCAGTGGCAGCGACGGCGCCAAACAACTCACAGAGCCGCGACACAGTGGTGGGGAGGCGGGTGCCGTGCAGGCGGTGCTGCTTTGCCACCAACCTGAGAACACTTTGCACTGTGGCCGCGTCGGGAAGGAGCTTCCGTGCCTGCGCCTGGCGCTCAACGAACGCCTCGCGCGTGAGAGCGGCGGGGGCTGCGGTGGGGGCGTCCTCCTCTCCCACAAGGGTCCCAAGAAGCCGCTGCGGGAGGGTTACACCTCTGTCGCGGTCATTGCTCACAGCACTGCGGCGACACAGCAGGCTAATGCACCCGTCCATGGCGCCCCTCGACAATGGTGCCGGCCGGCTCCAGCTCGCGTACCACGCGACAAAATCGCCCAGAGCGACGCGTGCCTCGTGCGCAGCCTCGCCCACGCCCATCCCACCAGCGATCACACTTGCGAATAGACGGTTGGCCGCTCCAGGCGAGAGCGCGTACCGCTTCTCCGATGCCGCAGCACCACCGCTCAGCGACTGGGGGCCCGGCTGTGTGTGCTGCTCAGTAGACGATGACGTGCCCCTCAGCTCACGGTCGCCCTGGTGCCGCGCATTCACAATCGGTGGAAGAATTGTCAGCAACTTCGCGAAGCGTACACCCAACTCCCAACGCGCGCTCTTGATGGCCGCTGACCCGGTGTCCTCAGGAGATGGGGACGGGTGGTCCTCGAGTAGCCACACAGTCGCCTGCTCAATCATACGCGTCGACGGCGTGTGGCCGTCTGAGAGGAGCGTCACAAACCATGTTTCAAAGGCCCGCCAAGATGCCTCAAGGGCGGATGCAGTGGCATCGCCTCCAGAGGGATCTGTCCCTTGCTGTGGAGTAACAAGTAATGCAAAGACGGCCTCATAAGCGCGAAATGGAACGCGGGCGTTCGGGTGCGCCGACTTGACGTTTCCGACGAGCGCCCATGCCTTCTCAAAGCTGCTCGTCAGCGCTAGCGCCCGCATCAGTCGCTCCGACTCCGACGGGGGGAGGTCTGTGGAGGATGGGGAGGTCATGCCGCCAACTCCGGCAGCCAGAACTGGGGGTTTGTACGACGTGAGTCGGCGATACGGGGGGGTCCAGCCCGTCCCATAAGCATCGATGCACAACGCCTTGATCATAGAACGCGTGCTACTGGAAAGCCGAATAGGCGTCCGAGTGCGCAGCCTGTCGAGAATGCGCTCAACGTTCCGCACAGCAGACTCGGAGGTGCACCGGAGGGAGGCCAACGCCACAAGTTGGTCGCACAGCTGACTGTACATCTCAACGGTGGCGGCTGATGGGAAGTGAAACGTAGAGCTTGAGCGGCGCACGAGAAGTTCGACAGGGTCCTCCCAGGATTTGCGGAGGAACTCTGTCATTTGCCGCTGTTCCAACACACAGGACGATTCATCCATGTCGGTAAGCGGCCTCAAGATCTCTAGAGAGCGCCTCGTCACCTCTGACAGCGTGCGCACAAGGTCCTCGTCTTGAATCACAACGCCTGCGCAATCTCTTACGAGACGCTGGGCCGTTGTCCCGAAAGAATCAAAGGACATCGGTTGCTTCGCGTCGCGATCCGCGAACCAGGTCATGGACGGCGTTGCCGACAGCAACGAAAGCACCTGGAGCAGCTCTGCCGCGGTCCGCGGCTTGTCCTGGTAGAAAATGATGCTCTCCTCCACAATCTTGTTAATTTCTTGTGCCACCATAAGCGCGTCTTCCGCAGTACCGTTTTCCACAACGTGCGACAGGGCGGCTTGTAGCTCCGGGAATGCGCATGCCCTTGCAGCCTCACCAGTCGAAAAGGGTAGGAGACCAGTGTGGGCGTCATTCCTAATGACGAGGAGGAGGGAACGCGTCAACGAGACTAGCAATGTCGGCGAGCCGGTTGCACGCGCCGCGGACAGGAGCTGTCGTACCCGCGTCAGGGTGAAGCCAACGAACGGGTGTGGCAGATGCTGACCCGCCATGACAAAGGCCGCCAGTGCGCGAAGGGTGTTGCTGCTTGGCTGATCGCTTCGCACACCATTCGACAGGTGGCCATCGCGCCACACAGTCACCATCGTAATCAGGTCCGGAGACAGGGAGGCTTGCGTGGTGGTTTCCCGCTGCGGCGATCGCAGGATCTCTGATAAGTCCCTGCTTCCCGAATGTTGCACCGCCGCTGCAGTCGATTCCAAACACTCGGACAGGTCGCGAACCAGTCGTAGCTCCGCACTTACCATTGACGAGGGGTGGGCGCTTGCGAGGAGGGCGTCCGCAATGGGGACCAAATACGTCGCACGCCTTCCTTCAGCGGAGGCGCTGAGTATGCACAGAAGCGGCACCCACACCGTCGCCAGGTGAGCGGACAGCACTTCTGGGGGGGACTGCTGGTCCCTCTGCACACATGGAATGAAACTTGCGTGGACTATTTCGACAAGGGGTTGGAGAGCACCTTCGATACTGCTACCGCTCGCACGTGGCACACGACAAGCAGCGGAACTGTCGAGGTGGTGTGACACAAAGATCGATGCCAACCCGACAGGCCTTGCTCCGTCACAAGAGGAGGCTATTGGTCTCGCCAGGGATAACCACCGCCACGCGAGCGCGAGCGTCTTCAACTCATTGGATAAATTGTCGCGAGGCCCTTCTGGAGTCGTGTCCTCTGATACACACGCACACACACGTCTCAGCAGCTCCGATGAAAGGGCCACGATGCAAGTGATAGATTGACGCTCGTCGCCGTGCCACCGGGCCCGGCTCGCCTCCACAACGCCTCGCGTGAGCAACTCCAGCACGTCGCTGCTGACACGCTCCCAACGAATGTTGCTCGGTGCGTCCACGAGACGGAACGCCAGGTCCGCTACAGCACCGGCGCGCTGGCGATGGAGCATACTCCTCAGAGTGGCTTCAAAGCGTCCACCGCCACGTCGTCGACCGTCCTCAGCTCCTCGCTCGTATAGGAAAAAGGGGTGCTCCAGAACAATGACGGCGGCGCGCTCAGTCTGCTCCTCGCGCATCATCTCGACCACCTCCTCCAAAGCCTCGCTCCGGCCCTGTTGCTGCTTGCTCTTAGGACTACCCAACACTCCGTTGCCTGGGCGGGAATCAAACATGGACTGTAAAAGGGCGCATTTCTCCGCGGCAACGTCTGGGGATAGCGCGGCTGAGAGGTCATTGGGGTCCTCGTGGCGCAAGAGCTGCAGAACCTCCGACACTCGCAGCGGGGCAACAGTAGCCGCCGCCTCACGCACCATTCGTTGCGTGGGAAGTGCACCTCCGCTGCCGCCACTCTGCCCACTGAAACCTGTCGACGCACAGAAGCGAAGTAGGTTCTTGTACTCCCCGAGGTAGTAGAAGGACGTGACACGCCCCACGGCAAACTCCTGCCAGCAATTTGGAGCGGCGGTGGCTGCAACGCCCCGGCCTAGAGAGTTATGAAGACTCCTTAGCATATTGCACATGTTGACAGACATGTCGAGGTCCAACTGCGGGTGCTTTGCCACACTGGCACCGAACTGGCGAAGCGCGCGCAGTCGGTTGATTCGCTGTTGGTCACCCAATAATCGACACCCCATGGGCTCCTCCGTCGAACCCACCGAAAAGTCCCCCAGAGAATGGTTCGTGTAATCGGAAGTAGGGCGCTTCTCCAGCTGCTCCAACTGTGACAGGAGAGACAGGACGACTGGAATAGGGATAGTACCGACATTGCAGCTTCTCTGTATGTACTGCACTGCGGTGTAGTAAAAGGGCGGTGCTGGGTCAAGTTCTCCCAGGTCCGTTTCCTGGCGCTCTTGCATGTCAAAGTCCTGCAGCACCTCGACCAGTGCGAGTGCCGCCGCCCACTGCCCCTCACGCCGCACAACACTGCAGAGGTTTCGCAAACTCTTCTCTGCTGCCTGGTGGACCACCGCCACCTGCTCCTGAGGAGCGACAGCAGCGAGGTCGGTGACAGAGCAAGAGGCACGCAAGCGCAGCAGTGCGTCCAACGCTTGCTGCCACAGGAACGGCTGGGAGGGTTTCTTCTTTTGTGGGATCACAGGTAAAAATGAAGGTGTGTCATTGTCCTTGCTCGATCCGTACAGGGACGTCAGCGCCTCAATCGCGACGACCTCCTTCACACAGTGCGCTATGTCGACGCTGCTGCTGTTCGCTTCTTCCTTTTGTGCCCCTGCGCGTGCCTCCCTCCACACTCTGAACAGGTGAAGTGCGCGGGTGCGAGGCAGGTGCGAGCCCGGCTTCCCTCCCTTCTTTGCAGTCTGGGCTACGCCGATAATGGCGTCCATGACGTGATCGAGAAACGTGGCTGAGAAAGCCGTTTCTCCCAGTCCGAGCGAGCAGAGCCGCTCCCCCGCGGTGAGAAAGTGCACATCGTGCGAGATGGCATGGTGGTCGTCGCGCACGACGAACGTAACACACCCCTCCACAGCAGTTCGTACCCAGTTTGAGAAGCTTCCGCTTTTCTGGCTTTGTGCCAGCTCACCCATTGCACAAACTGTCAAGCTGAACTGCGATTCGCTTTGCCTCGAGATGGATTGAACAAAACGCCACAACAGTAGTTCTTTGATTTCCTTGCTGTCCTCGAGGAGTTTGTGCTGATATTGGAGGGCACTATATAGTGCCGCCACACTCGCGGTGCCCACTGGTCCAAGGTCAGCCACCTGCCCCTCCCTCACCAGCGCCCCGGCAACTCTGCGAATGAGCCTGGGGAGGTCCTTGCCGCGGCTGGCCTGCGGTGTGGCTACAGCGTGCCAGAGCAAGAGAGCAACACGATCCCACACCGCTGTCACGGACGGGGGCATGTACGGCGCAAAGAGGAGGAACGCCTGCAGTGCCTCGTGGACCGCACTGTGGTTCGTCACATTAGTCCGCTGAAGAGCCCTCATCCAGCCCCGGTGCGACGGGATCACACCGCGGTCGACTGCGCGCCGCTCAATCTCCGAAAAGGAGTTTCGAGCGGTGGACCCCTTCTGCAGCACATGCATCAACTCCATGTCCATCGCCTCCCGAGTTTTCTTGTTGCCAGATAAACGCCACGCCCCAAGGAAGAACCGGAGGAGCTGGCGAGACGTTAAACGGCGACCACCGCCTTGTCGCGATCCCTTCTCTGTCAGAGGTGCCAGTGATGTGGCGCTGGCTTCCGCTGCGTCCACACTGTCACTCGAGGGACGACGGCGAGGGCGATCAGCATCGTCCGACTGTGCGATTAGGCGATCCAGCAGCCCTCTGCTCGCCCGCTCAAGTGGATCTGGTTTCACCGAGGCGAACGTTACGGTCGACACAACCGCCTCATACAGCTCAGGAGACCACAGGTTCATTTCATCCTGCGCGTCATGAGGGACTTGCGTGTAACGGCTGCCCTCACTCATGTCGACGAGCACGCTGAGTAAGGCCCGCCAACAGCGGCCCGCCGCGGCTTGCCTGCTAGCGTTCCACCCCAAGGGGCTGCTGATAGTACGCGCGTGCGAAACCCCTCGTAGGAGAAGGGTGAGAATGCTCTGTCTGTCGCGCTTCGTGAAGAGCTGGGGCGCGGAATAGGTGTCTACTTGAGTTGCCGTAGCGCTGGCGTTGTCTGGGGGCATTCGGGAGCGCACCCATTCATCCATCTCAAGAATCGACCGATGTGCATCCTGGACGGCTGTGACGTACTCTGTGACAACAGTAGTTGGGCGCTGCGTCAAGGTCCGCTCCACCAACAGCGCAGCCAGCATATGCCAGCTGCCACCACTGGGTAAATAGGCTCCACGCCGCAGCGACGGTCTGTCGCGTCCGTCCGCGCGGGAAGGGAAGACGATGTCATCGACAAAAATGCGCAGAGCCGTGATGTAGGACGGGTGGCCACGCCATTGACTCTCCGCCCCATAGAGCAGCCGCATGAGGGCGTTAACCACCACTGCACCTCCCACTGCAGTCGTTACTGCGCTAGTCCTCGCCTCCCCTCTGACAAGGTCGTCTCTGCCATCCAGGAGGAGGAAGCGCCGCGCGACTTGCGCAGCGACCTTGAATTCGCCGGCCTCCTTACACCCTGCTATCCACTTTGCGTACGTGGAGGGGTGTCGAGCCTCGCAATGCGTCGCGCTGTCCACAGCGAAGACGCGCAGAAACGGCTCCTCGAGGACCGCTGGCGGCCATGGTGAATAGACAAAGTGATGACACGTCTCCCTCGCAACGGCTACTGTCTGCTTCTCTGATGCGTGGAGTCCCGCCCACGCTGCACGCAGAAGGGCGCCGCCATGGGTGCTAGTCAATGCCCGCATCACCACGCCCCCCTTCGCAGTCATGCTGGCGCTGCCGTCCGCGCCACGGAATATCTCTTCCAGGGCCGACTCAACGCTGGCCATTGCATTCCCAGAAGTGTCGACGGCACTGTCACAGAGTGGCAGCGTTGACAACGCGAACGCAGCCACCTCCGCCACCAGGGTCTCCCACTCCAAACTGCCTGGGTCGCGGAGTGGTGTTGCCGTAATGGACCTCAGAAATGCCACGTACACCGCACGGGACTGGACAGGGATGCCTGCAGATCCACCGTGGCGCACAGATGTGAGGGACATGTGCTGCTCCAGCTCCAGCGCTCGGACCGCCACTGTCGTCCACAGAGTACGGAAGAAGGAGAATGGTACCAACCTGTCACCTTTGCTGGTGGTCGCCGCACTTTTAGCGGTGGTGGAGTTCACCCTACGGTGCCATGCCGCAAGGGAAGATGCCAAGGCAGAGAGAGTGGTGGCGCTAGCTACCTCCCACAGCACCACCTCGTGCGCTCGCGCAGCTGCAGTCGGCTTTCTACGGCGCAATGTGTAGGCTGACACGTACTGCACCGCCGTCAGTCCCGACCCAGAAGATGCGCCCTCAGGGGCGGGGTAGAACGGAACAGCAGCACGCGCCTCGCTCGCTGCGGGACTGGTATCAGCAAGGTGCACCAAGTTGACTAAGTGCTTCGACTGGAGCTCGGGTACGGAAGCACCCTCCATGGAGGAGAGCGCCGCTGCAAAAGGAAATACAGCGAAAAGGGATTCGGGAAAGAGCAGCAGTGGTTGCGCTGCATCGCGACCATGCACTGTGGTGTCGGCATCAAGGGCTTTGGTGGCACCCCCCTCGGTATGGGCTGCCTGCACCGTGTCCGGCTCCCACAGGCACTGGAGAGCGGCCAGTGCTGCCGCTTTGTCGACACCACCTCCAGCTCCCTCCACGCACCGCGCCAAGCGTTTCGTCGACGGCGTCACCGCTGACGTCAGTGTCGCCACTGCATTCAGCCGTGCGGCGCTTTCGCCCTCCCAATCTGATTTGCGCGACAGCGTTGTGAACCGCAGCAACTCCGCCCGCAACGATGTCGGCCACGAGTGGAAGTAATTCAGCGCCAAGTCATACCTGCGAGCAAGTAGCTGCACCACTTCTCGTGATTGGTCACCGCCCGGGCTGGTGAGGAGTTCGTTTCCTACGAGTGTGCTGCGTACCACGGACAAGGGTAGCCGCCAACGCTCTGGGGCGCAAAGGCTGAGCTCCTCAAGCATGTGGGCGAGCTGACCTTCCGTCGCAGAGGAGGACGTGTTGGTCTTGTCTTTCCCGTCCTCTCTGTGCTGCGAAGCTCGTACAAACGAGGACAAGAACAGCGCGACAGCGATGTCCTGTACAGCCGTAGACAATTGTGGCATCACAGTATACGTTGGAAGAAGAGAACCACCTTGTGTATCGTCCATCAGGGTAGCGGCGTGCTGTAGCATGGGCACACACACACGCTCGGCGATGCTGTTGCTGGCAAGCATACCTGTCTTGATTAGCTGCTTCACCACAGCATCGCCAGCGCCCCCGCCGTCGGTCGCATGCATCACCGCTGAAGCAATAACACGGAGGGAGAGAATAGGACTCGAGGTAGCCGCAGTGCCGCCGTTTGCTTCCTCGTCCATGATCCGGCCAGCCCCAGGGCCGCCACCGGTGCCCACGTGATCGCGCCAGTGAGAAAGCATTTCTTCATCCATGGCGTCATCACCGCCAAGGAGTGTAGACGAAAAGTCTGCACTCTCGCCGTCTGCGTCTGCATCATTGGTGGGTGGAAGCAGTAGTGAGAGAAACTGCACCGCCTCTCGCATGATATCTGTAGATTTTGGCATCGAAGAGAATGCATAGATCCAGACGGGCAGCAGTGCATCGGCGAGGTGCGCGGCATCACCCTGCAACTGAAGGCCATGTTGTTCAATGTCGGCACGCAGAGACTCGGCGCGCCGGCTTACCTCCTCAGCGTTGCTGCCACCATTGCCGCTGCTCCTCTCCCCATGTGCGAGTGACAAGAGCCGTGCTGTGAGGTATCCCGCCGGGTACTTGGTTTCGCTGGCCACGAACATCTGCTCCATATGACGTGCGATGTGAATTAGACTGCCCCTCACCGCTACCGCTGTTGGCGTCGCGTTCAGCAGCCGCGTCCCGAAAGAAAAAGACGTCAGGCCGTAATGCGTCCACTGAAGGACACCAGCGAGGATCTTCAGCAGCAGTGTCTCATCTGCGGTGGCAGCGCCTGGCCCGCCACGTAGCAACACTGACATTCCCCCTGTGCTGAGTACATCCTCTACGTGCTGGAGGTGGCTGAGATAGTGGCGGTTCACCTGGAACAGGCACTCTTTCAACCTTGCCTCCGCCGTCGCGCTGGAGGAGGCGTGTGGAGTAGAATCCACCGCAAGCGGCACCATGCAAAAGGAAAAGGTGCGGTGTGATACGAGAAACGCGTGGAACAGGGAAGACATCACAGTGAATTGCCTGAGCACCTCAATTTGCTGCGCCTGGTCGCTAGAGATCACAGCTGGTGGGGACCCACGCAGCGCGTCGAGGTTGTTGGGTGCGAAGCAAATGGAGAAAAGTGGCGAATTGGCATCCGAAAGGATCGTCGAGACGGCGACAATCGCCGCCGTGTACAAGGCCACGGGCGCAATGTGACCATCTGTCTCCGGGGGGTGCCGGCCCAACCATCGCGTCAAGAAACCCACCGTTGACAAAGCCTCGGAGAGGGGGAAAAGATGACTTGGTTCGCTGCGAGGGAAGGTGCGGGACGTACGGATCAGAAACTTGCAAAGACGAGCGAAGCGGGCAGGTTGGGTGTCTCGCAGTAGCACAGAGGACGGGCTCGCGTCGCCCCACCCCTCTGCACCGGCGCCATCGACATGGCGAGAGGAGCCCGCAAAGGGGTCGGAGCCACACAGACGGAGAACGCGCAACCAATGGTTCAGCGGTGCGCTGTCCCTCGCGGCGAATGTCTTCCACGGTGTCGCCTTTGTCACTGCAGTGGCCAAACGCGCCGCGCACTGCGCCGAAATGGCGCCCTTCACCAGCAGCGTCCGGAGCACGCCGACGAGCAGGACGACGTTGCGGGGTTGAGGGCGAGTCGCGTTTGCTCCTGCTTCGGAACGCGTACCTCGAAGAAGGTGATGAATACAGCTTTGCAGAACCGCCTCGATGCAGGGGGCGCGATCTCCTGGGACACCCGGAGCACCGAGCCCGCCCTCGTCCAGGTTATACTCTGGGACACTATGCAGGACATCTGTCCCCCTCGACCGACTCACGTCCGTTGCGGTGGGGCGGAGGGCAAAGACACGCGTCAGAACCTCCTCAGCAAAGACAGAGGCGTCGGCAGTGCCCCGAAAACCTGCCTCGACAAGACTGAGGAGACGGCCATGGGGATGGCCCTGCTCAGCTGTGTGAAGCGCAGGAGCGGCCTCGTCTGTTCCTGTATTACGCTTCCTCCCGCCCTTTCGGACGACTGACCACGACGTCTCGACAGCCTCTGTGTGGTCAGTGTCTGCGGTGATGATGGACGGCTCGGGCGGTCGCTCCCCAACAGCGTCGTCTGTCGGTGGAAGCTGGCTGTCCTTTGCTTCAACAGACTCAGCGATGCTCTTCGCCTCTAGTGCAATCAACGACAGCACAACGTCCTCCGGTACGGTGATGTTTGTGGTGACATCGCCCCATTCAGAGGCAAAGGCGTCGTACGCCGACAGCGCCGATTCCGCATCGCCTGTCATAGAGCACACCTCTACAGTGTGCTGCAGAGAGGCCAGCTCGCGACGGAACAGGAGACACTGGAACAGTCCGCCATTCGTCAGAACACGCCGGACACTCGCCTCCTCGGTGCGAGACTGCCAAGGCGGCTGTGTAGAGCGAGGAGATGCAGGGATAGCACTGCTGCTGTCTATTGCTGGAGGATACGCATACAGGCGCTGAACTTTTTCTGCGACTCGCTTGATTTCTTCGATCGTCATGGGAGTACGCTTCGCAGCGTCGAACGCAGTGGCGCCACCCTCCTTCGCCACATCACGTGCACTAGACAAAACGCTGTGGCCATCACCGCCTCCCTTTGGTAGGGTGCGGAGGGCGGCGACGATGACCTCCTCGCACTGATGCAGTAGCAGCTCTCGCTCCTCGGTAAAAGACCGCTGCTCCTCCAGTCGCTGCTTTTGCTTCTGCCCCCGCCCTGGCTGAGTCTTTCTAGGGGGCGGGTTAGCATCACGGGAGGGTTCCTGTTGCTGTCGCAGCTCCGCCAGGCCGCGGTAGAAACCGGAGATTGCACAGTCAATTGCGGCAAGTGCGAGCGGCTTGCTTTCGTGCCCGCCCGTGTATTCAAGAACACGGCGGGCGAACGGCACGGGACCTCTCTTCACAGCCCAAGTGAAGAGCTCCAGTTCATCAATGGTGAGTCGCTTGTTGCTGCGCTCCAACTGATAAAAGTGTCCGACAGCCAACTTTACCGGCTGCACAGCGCGTCTACCGCGTCCGCCCTTGGCCGATGCGGTCGGGGGGCTCTCCTTGCCAGTAGTGGCGTCAGGAAAGCGGCTCCGCGACAGGTTCGTGAGGTGTGTGCGGAGCTCCTCCGACTCGCGCGGGGAAAGCGGATAGCCAGTGGCGCTGTCAGCGTTGTACACCAGGGCATCCCTGTTACCAGCGACGCGCGCCGTCATAGCTGACGCGGGCTGACGTGTGTCGCCCACAGCACTTTCTAGCAGCCTGCCGCTTGTGTCTTCGCCGTTGCGGGCGGCCACATCACGGAGCAACCACAGCGCGGACGACCACAGCGGTGGTAGGACCGCCGCATCAGGCTTATGCGCGCCGACGAGCACGCTGACCAGACGATCTACTGGAGAGGAGGAGTCCGCGAAGTCACGCATGGCGAGATTTTTGCGATTTCGCTTCTGAGAGGCGACAGTTTCCTCCTCCACAGTGTTCGTGGCAACACGCCCATCCACCGCGGTTGCACTACCCACCAGCGTCATGACAAGACCATGTAATTCGGAGAAGGTGTCGGGCGCGAGCAGATACAGCCTACGAACAACGTCCGCACGCTCCTGTGCGGTCCAGGAGCTCATATCTATAGCGGAAAAGAACTGCGTCACCATCTCTGCCTTTTCGCGCAACGGAAGACCGGGAGCGCGTACGACGCACGCCAATGCGTGGAGCTGAGGGGCTATGTTCTTCAGTGAGATGTTTTCTTTCGCACTAGCCTCATTTACGAAATGTTTTGCGATCTGTATCGCGACATTTGGGATGGAAAGAACAGTCAGCAGCAGCGTCTCGGCACGCTCTTCACTGGCGATGGCAGTCGTTGCATTTGTGACCGGGATGGCATTCAAAAACTCTGCAACATGGGCCTCCCGGCTACTTGCGTGCTGAAATGCCCTGCGCAAGAACGCCCCTGGATCCTTGTGGCTTGCCGCCGACCCCGGTACAGTCAGCTCCTTCGCATCCTTGGACAGCGTCTCAGCAGTGAGGGCCATTTCACTTAGCAGCTGCTCGGCAAAGCCAGTCAAGTCAAAGTCGTCCTCTTCTGGGTGCTGGCGGGTTTCCTTACGGTTGCTTACCACATTGTTAGCTTCGCTAGTGCGTCCGCCTAGCTGCTGCTCTGCTCGCAGAGCCGGGGCGACGTACAGGTACAGCCGCGCCAACCCTACAGCGGCAGGCGAAGCGTCCTGCTCTTTGTTAGAGCGTTCGGTGGCGAGGCGGACAGGCGGTGAACGTCTCCTCCTCCCACGGCCGCCACCACGCTGCTGCTGCCGTCCCTCTGGCAGAGTCGACAGGGCAGCACCGCTCGACTCCTCGGCTTTCGCCAGTGCCTCCGCCACAAGCTCCGGTCGCTGCAGACGGTCCAAAACGCGGAGTGCAAATCGTCGATGCGGGTCGGTGGGCGTGGCTTTCGTTGCATTACCACCGCCAGCTCCCTCGCCAATGAGTAGCGCGTGACTTGATACTAGCCACGGTGCAGCGTCCAGCAACTTCGCTAGCGCCCACGCAGACCGCTCCACCAAGTCCCGGGTTTCTTCGTCAAGAGGCTCGCAGCTCCGCGTCGAGCACGGGCACCACCGCAGAAATGTCGCGGTGGTATGCCACAACTGTCCAAAAGCGCTCTTTCCCTCCACCATCATGAGGTCGTCGTTGTCAGTGGGGATGCTGTTCGCAAAAGACGTGAGTGCTGCGACCGCGAATGCAGCACCAGAGAGTAGCGACACACCGATGGGGCCAGGAGTAGCGGCACCAATCGATACAGGGAGAAGGACGCACAGTGAGACGGATCCCTTCTTCTTGGACTTTGCGACGCCCGCACGTGCTGGGGCTTCAAGTTTGTATATCCCCTCTATAACGTCACTGTATGCCTGACAGAAATTTAGGTGGTCGTTGTGCTGATGATAGTGGCCCATCCCATCAGCGGCCGCAGCGGCGCTGTCCAACATTTCAGAGAGGGACAAACGGAGGGCCAACTCGATGACAAGAAGTCTGCCCCTCTGTTTTGCGCTGGCCGCTACAGATGACGTGGCGTGCTCCTGCAAGAATACCGACACCCGAGCGGTGCCCTCCGCGGATTGCAGCTCCTTCACCAGCTGCGTCTCCAGGCGCCGCACAGAGCGGTCATATGCAGCGTAGCTCGCGGTGCCTTTACCTGCTACAAGAACAGTGCCACGGCTGAACAATCTCTCTGTGTGACCCATCAAGTCCTCCACGAGTTGTGCCAGCTTTGCCGAGTCGCTAGCCGTCTCATCGGCCAACGCAGCTCGAACGATATCTCCATCCTCACCTGATCCAACAGTGACAGCCGCTGCTTGTGGCTCGATCGGTTGACTAGCCAAGAGAAGGTCTCGGACGGCAATCAGTTCATCCATGCTCTCTGTGGGGCCACCTCCTCCTGCACCCGTCCACGTTTCCAGCGCCGTCAGTACCTGCCTCCTGGCGTCCTCTGTTAATTCCAAGTGGTGCTTTGAGGCCAGTCGCACGAGACGCACGACGCTTTCCTGTCGTTGGCCCTGAATAGTGGCATCACCACCTTCAGAATTATCAGAAGCGTCAATGGCATGCACCTCCGACACAGCGGCTACGAGAAGGGTAGAAAACAGCGCGGCCGCTGCCTCCTTTGAGAAGGACTCGCTGTCGCTGCTGCCCTGCTGCGTGACATGGGTATTACCCAACGTCTTGCGACCAACCCTCCGCCTACCTCTCCGCTCACCGCTGTCGAAAAACCCGGCGTAGTCGCCAAGGTCGCCACCCGGGGTGGTTGTCGTAGTTTCAGTTGTGCGCCCCTGCAATTCCAGCGCGCCGCGCTCACGCGACGCCTCCCCGTCTGTCGCCGGCTGCAGTGCCAGGATGCTAAAGAGGTCAGACAATGGACGCGCTGTGCTACTGTCAGGCCGCGCCTCGACTGCCTCACTGAGAGGCAACGGCGTCGTACCAGAACATGGCGACAACTGACCATGAACACTATCCGGGGGACGATACGGCGCCGGGATGAGCGCCATCTGCAACTCACCGAGCACGGGCCACTGCCCTGCTTTCACTAGAAAGGGGATGAGGCGATCGTACGGCACGGCGCTAAAATCCTTGCCAACCAGTGCACAACCACGCAGCGCCTCGACGCAAGCCCGCCAATCCTTCTTCCGCATGTGCTCCTCGCAGAAGTCGGCCAATGCGGCGCGGAACCTGTGCTGTGGTGCTGACATTGCTCCCACCTCGAAACTCTTGTTGACACAATGACTTTGAATTATGCTTGTGAAGGACGTTAATGGGGTAATGAATAAAAGGTGTATGTGTGTGTTTATGTGAATTTAAAAAAAGGAACAAAGTTGCCAATCGTTATCAGCGCGCCACTGCCACCCAGCCCGCGAATGAGCGTGTCAGCGGGTATGAATATAGTATAAAAAACGCAACGTTATTGGTGGAATCGCTCAGCGGCCAGTACAGGTTATCCTCGCCCAATGGTACAGCTTCCCACCTGTGTAACAGTAGTAGGAGGGTCTTTCCTCCTCCTTTTTGAATACGTACAGATCTACAAACGTGTGGAGAGAGAGAGAGAAAGAATTCAAGTGAAGTGCGGAAGAAACAGATGCCTGGAACCGGAGGATGAACTCCGCTATAAAGTGTTTTTTTCCTTCAGCACAATCATGACCCCCGATGCATATGTGTTTTCCCGGTGAAAGCACTCCAGCGCTTTGCATAACACGGTAGATTGGAGGACTTGATCTTCAGTCTAGAAACACCCCCGGGCTCATAACTGTGCATTTGCATGGAATTCCAGTGAGCGCTTCTATTACTTGTTTGGGGGGGGGGGGTCTTTTTGTATGTGTGAAACAGGAAGGTCCAAAGAGGTGGGAGGAATGAGGAACAATATGGCCACGTAGTCCTTTTCATGACAATCGCTCATGCACACTCTACCACCCTCCACTGTCCCTTTTTTAAAAGAAAAAGCACCAGTTAACCAATCAACAAACGCTTCTTTTTTTTTGGAGGGGGGAGGGGTACCAACACTCCCGTCCAAGAATGTGAGTGTAGTGGCACCCAGACGCAACAACACAGCACGCCAAGTCGGCCTCTTTGTCCGGCAACAGGCCGATACCGTACTGGTCCACTGACGCTAACCGGCCATCTGCGCGGCTGCCTCGCGCTCACGGGCCTCACGTGACTCCGCAGCCAGCTTCATCACCTCGAACTGGCGGTTCACGCACTTGCGGCCGCACGCGTCCATCTTCTGCACCTTCGCGTCGGGCAGGTTGGCGGAAATGAGCTCTTCTCGGGAGAGGTTCTTGTCGTAGCAAATGTCCCAGCACTGCTTGAGCACGACGTTCGCGTAGTCGAGCATCAGGTACTGCTCCATCGACTGCTGCAAAGCCATCTGAGCCTGCATGGTTGGATTTGGGGCTCCAGTGAGGCGTAGACAGAGGGGAGGGGGAGGATGTACCCTTTCAAAAGTCTCCTCGAGAGAAGAGGAACGAATATGTGTAGATAGTAGGGAGGGGGGATCTGTGCACTACTCTAAGCTAGTTCCTTACCGACGTGCAAACAGTGTATACCTTGACCCATGAAACGAGCACGGTCAGAAAAATTGCGAGGAAGGTAGTGAAATGTAACAGTTGAGTGTAGAGTGGAAGAACACTCGGGGGACGGCTCCAGTGCATGTCTGGGGTGAGAAAGTCTCCTCCATTAGGCCGCACGCCGTTGATCGACAGCACGGTCAGAGGAACAGTTGTACTATTGACAATCATACATGTCCGGCCAGCGTCAGTGTGGATTGTAGGCTATGCTTTTCTGATTCAGGGGGGCATTTCTGTCAGTAAGACAGACACAGATAATGGAAAAGAAATGCATGCGAGACTGCCGGAAGTGGGAAGAAAAAAATATTTGCTAAACGCTGCTTACCAGTTGCAGCTCACAGGCGATGAAAGGTTTTGGAGAGGGGGGAGGAATATAAGCAATCTGCTTTCCGCAATCGTGAAAAGGGGATGGCAGACATAGGGAAACGGTTCTTTTACCCTGCACGACGCCAAAAAAAAACGGCTAGGTGCTTTGTGGGTCCGCATAGTGGCATCACACGTCGTAAAAGGAGAGAAACGAAACGCACGAAGAACGTAGAACGGGTAAACTTTGAAAATAAACCTGCTATGGAGAGGTTTAGACGCTAGCGATGGGGAGGGAAGGGGGGGGAGTGGAAGAGAGAGAAAGGGAGGGAGGGAACAAGCAATCAAAGACAAACACTTGAAATAAAGGGTAACTGTTGTTCTTCTGTGTAACTCTCCATCAAGTGATCAGATACGTAGGGGGGGGGAATTGATGCAGAAGACAAAATATGAAGGAAATAACCCCTTCGTTAAGGGGCACATACCACTGTGTCAGCAGAACGTGCTGTCCGAAGGGTGCAGCACCTGAAAATATAGACTCTAGGAGTGCTGCTAATCTGTTGGTGCGATTTGCTGGTTTCGTTTTGTTTTCTCTCCATTGTGGACATCCACAACCCCTTTCCTATCTGACATCACACCGAAGCTCTCTGTAAATAACGAGAGCTCTGCAGATGATGTAGGGAAGAAAAAAAAGGGAGGAGACAAAAACACATCAGTTGTAACGCGGGGCCGCAGCTACTCCTTGGGCTTGTCCTTCCTCATGAGCGACAAGACGCCCTTCATCATGGATGGGTCGTTCTTCGTCAGCTGGACGGTGGCTCCGATGGAGGTGGTGAGGACGAGGCCCTCCCATGCCGCCATGGTCTGCAGCGATGCCTGCGTGTCAATGTCGCGCTGGCTGCCAATGGCGTCGCACAGCACCGCCACGCGGATGCCGCGGCTGAGGAGGTCGTCGGCGGTGTGAACGATGCAGACGTGCGACTCGTGGCCCCACAGAATGGCCTGTTGCACGCCCTCGAGGCCGCGCTCCTTGTCACCGATAATGTACGGTAGCACCTCATCCGTCAGCATCGACGGCTGCGTCTTCGCGAACGGTGCGGGCGTGTCCTTCGGGAGCACAATATCCTTCGAAATGGGACCGAGGCCCTGCGGAAACTGCTCCGTCGCGATGAACTCGCAGCGAGAGGGGCCCACAAGCTGGTACAGCTTCGACATGGCGTTGGAGACATCGACGGCGTCCTGAAAGTTCGGGATGTGTTTGCGGAGCCGATCCTGGATGTCGCAGCAGAGGAACACAGTCCGACACGTGTCAAACTTCTGCAGGAGGCGGCCCTGGCCGACGAAGCGCTGCATGGTCGCGGCGTGTGTCAATGAAGAATTGCGATAGAATGACAGGAAATGTCCAAGGGGGGGGGAGAGGGGGAAGGTGCCGTACAGTTTATTCACGTCAAACCTGCGAAATGAATCTTGTGAAACTCGTTGAGATAACTTTCCCTTCTGATAATAATAACAGCCGCGAGCGGTATCCACAGAGGTGCGCGATTGGGTGTGTGTAGATTTGGCGAACGTAAAGATGGGTTGATATGACTACGAACAATATATGAGAGACGCTGAGTCAAACGTGGTGTGATCTACATAGTGAGTAATTAACGAGGTAAACATATATACATAGAGAGAGAGAGATAGTTTTAAAGGATTGCAAAGAGGGAAAGGAGAACTAGTCGGGGGTACATACGCATGGGGAAACAGGACATGGCCAGTCGAGTATTCCCTTCTTCGAGCATCGCCTTAATGTCGCTAGTACCGCATGGTATGCGTCAGACATCCCCTCTGACGTGATGCACATTCGTATGTATCTCTCTGTCATAGCTAACTGCGGAGTATCGCGCTCTTCATTCAGACCGCATCCGCACGGTGACCCCTTTCAAACGGTTAGAATGTGATTGCTTTGGTTTTTTTTCGCTCACATGTACTTTTTTGTTTTCCTTTCGTTTCTGAAAGACATTGGTAAATATGGAAGAAGGGGGGGGAACGAAGTGGTGGAAAGGAAGGAAGGAAGTAAATGAACGAAAAACCGAAGTCGGCCAGTCGCCGCAGCGACTCGCCTCATACAAAAAAAAAAACAAGGAAAACGTACAAATAAGTGGTTCATAAGACTGAAACGACGGGACAAAGCCCACGAATATGGGATACGGGGCTCAGCTGACATGGCGCGGGGGCGCATTGGGAGTAACAAAATTGATATCACAACCGAAGAGGGGGGGGGGAGAGAGAAACGCAGTGATGCTGGAGAGGACGAAGAGGAGAAGCCAGGGTAAACACAAGCCCCTTCCACCCGCCTCTTTTTCTTTCCCGCATGATCGACGGCCAGCTGCATTGTCACCACCTGCTTGAATCGCCAGAAAATGAACGTGACGCCACGACGTTTGCATTTCTACACAAAAGCATAGCTACGAGAGAACGGAAACAAAGAGGCAAGGAGCGTCACGCCCAGGGTACCGCTAACAGGGGAAACAGTAGTAGAATCACAGTAGATAAGCGCGTAGATATATAACAGCAACTACGCGGGTACGTATCTTATGGAGACGCGTGCTGGTATCGCTTACTGGTGTGGGAGCAGGCGCACGCACCCACCGTCGCCCTCACTCAGCCTCTCACCGCGGTGACTACTCTCTCTATCCCCACGGCGTACCTTATATATCAGAATTGTTTTCCTCGCCTGCACGACAGTAACGAGAGGGATAATTTCTTTTCCCCCTTCACCGACTCAGTACGAGCGGGTGGAGTGCGCCCGCCGCTGTGCCCACGGAATAAATAGTTGTAGTGGCATAAATATGGAGCTCTGTGTGTGTGTGTGTGTGCGGAGGGTCCAAAGCCAGCTACTTACCATATAACAGTAGGTGGATGCGTGGTGTATATGTACGCGTGATAAGCCACCCTCAATAAAGCGGTATATCGCGAATAGATAGCAATAGGAGGTATCTAGAACGACGACAAGGACGACAGCAATCTTAGTTGGTGGCGTTCTGGTACGCGCTGTAGACGTACTCCCAGTTCACGATCTGCCACATGTCCTTCAGGTAGTCGGGGCGGCGGTTCTCAAAGTCCTTGTAGTAGGCGTGCTCCCAGACGTCGATGGTGAGGACCGGGCGGAGGCCGGCCGTCAGCGGGCAGCCGGCGTTGCTGGTGTTGTCGATCACGAGCTTGTTGCCGTTCTTGGGGTCGACGCAGAGCCACGTCCAGCCGCTGCCAAAGTTGGCGGCGCCGGCGGCCTGGAAGGCCTCCTTGAACTTGTCCATGGACCCAAAGTCCTTGGCGATGGCGTCCTCGAGCGCCTTGGGCAGGGCCTTGCCGCCCGGGGCGATGCAGTTCCAGTAGAAGGTGTGGTTGAAGTGCTGGGCAGCCTGGTTGAACATCACCTTCTGGTCGGCCTTGTTAACGGTGTCAATGACAATCTCCTCGATGGCCTTGCCCTCGTAGCCCTCGCCGATCGTGTTGAGCTTGTCGACGTAGCTCTTGTGGTGCTTCGTGTAGTGGAGCTCCACCTGGCGGGGGCTGAGCACCGGCTTCACGCCCTCCGTGTAGTCGAAGGCGAGCTTGGGCAGCTCAGCGGGGTACTTGAGGTTCGGCAGCGCAACGTAGCAGCACGCCGAGCCACCAACAGCGGCGCGGGCGGCCAGAGCAGAGAAGCGACGGGCGAGCATCTTTGGAACTTTGTGGATATGGGGGGGGGGATTGAATAACGGTACTTATTTTAAACGAAAAGGAAAGGATAGCAATGTAATGTGCGCGTGTGTGCGTATATGGGTGACTGAAATCGGGCAAAAAAAAATACCACAACGGGACGGAATGGAGGTCGTTGGAAGGAAAATGGGAAAGGTTCAGATGACAGGAGACGGAAGAAGAAAGAGATATTAACAGGTGAAATAAAAGTGAACGACATAAGATTCTCGTCCAGCTGTGAGGGAAGACAATGGGACACATGCCATTGACGTAGCAACCAACGAAATAAAGGAGGGCGCCCCAACTACATGTGAAGAGGATCATCATATTACACCAATCCAATCCTCTTCCAAATTCCATATCGCCATCGCGCCTTGGAGACGCCCACGCAAAATAATTCACCAAATTTCCAAAAAGATAGAGTGCAAGTAACTTGTGGCATTCCTCAGTCACTCTGCGCTTTCTATCCTTGAGGAGGGTAGATCAGATGGTGTGCGGTCCACACATTTGATTTTTTGTTTTGTTTTGTTACGACAGGTATGTAGAAGTAGTGTGAAAGACAAAAGATGGATCCTTCGCGCGCAATAAAGCGATGCCGCGAAATAGCCTGCGACAAGCACAGCGTCCCCATCGCAATCGGGACAACACAACACTCACAACAACACCACAAGCCATCCAACCCAGTAGACCAAGGCGCGCGGGGGGAGGGGGATAAATAGAGAGTGAGAAGGAACCCACACCAGTGATGCCGCCCCTTCCGACGTCCCACGCTGCGGTCGCGTCTACCTGTAGACAGGATCGCGGTTGGCCCAGCTGTACGTCTTCGACTTGATGTCCGCCACCGTCTGGCTGCGGTTGTACTGCCGGCCGCGGAGGACGTAGCCGGACAGCCAGTACTTGGTCTTGACCGAGTTCCTCGGATGGACGCGCCAGTCCAGCGGGACGAGCAGGTTTGGCGAGCCGCCGTTGCCGCCACCGGCCGGATGGGACGACACCCGCTTCGTCTTGGAATGGACACGCGGGCGGTGCGGCATGTTCTCCTCGACGTTGCGGCTGCCAAAGTTGCGCTGGTAGCTGTACATGACGCCGGCGCGGCGGCCAAAGACGGCGTGGCAAGTGCTATCGAACAGGCGCACCTCCTTCGAGGGGAGGAGGACAGGGATCAGGTTCGGCTCCGAGCCACGGAGGATCACGGCGGCAGTGCCGCTCGCGCGGCAGATGGTGCCGCCGTGCCCGGGGTACATCTCGAGCGAATGCACCTCTTTGCCGTACGTCACCTCGGACAGCGCGACCGTCTGGCCAATCGTCGGCATGCAGCCCTGAAAGGGGCGGTTGTACACGATGCGCGGCAGCTGCTTGTAGCTCAGCAGCTCCACCACGTACGCGCCGTTGGCGTACAGGAAAAACCCGAGGAAGGACTTCTTCCGCGGGATGTGCGCGATGCAGGCGAGCCACTTTGGCACACGCTTCTGCGGCTTGTGGTTCACCATCAACCGGTACCCGTAGGAGCGGTTCTCGTCCCGCTTGTAGTGTCCCATGATGACCTTGCTGCCGGGGTTCGTGCCGCGGCGGTGGCCCCAGTAGTCGCGGCTCGAAAAGCCCTGCCAGTCGTAGTAGAAGGGCGTGTAGTTGAGCATGTTCGCGCCAACCTGGAAGGGGGACCAAATGTCCTTCTGCAGGAGCTGCTGCGAGTGCCCGTGGTCGGGGGAGCGCACGTACTCGAGGCGGAGCGTCACCGGGGGGCCCTCCTTGAAGACGCCAAAGTCATCGGTGTAACCGTCGTACATCTCCGTGTGCTTGAGGTTGACATCCTTGCCGGCCTCCGTCTTCGGCTCCAGCCCGTAGTGCTGACTGCCCTGCTTGCCAATGGGGTTCATCAGCTTCATGTGACGGCGCTGCGTGAGGGACAGCTGCGGTCCCAGCGCGGCAGCAGCCGCAACGCCCAGCGGCCCAACCGCCGAGCCGCACAACCGACGGTACATATGTAGCGCCGATCAAGCTAGGGTTCCCTACGTGTGTTCGTGGGCTGCGACGGGCAAGTGATGAACGCAGTGATGCCCGCCAACGGAAAGTGAAGAGAGATACACCCGAAACCTTGAGTGCAAAAGTCAGGCGGTGTCCTACAGTGGGTGCACGCGCTTCCTACAGGGAGCCCAAAAAATGAGAACAGATCGAACAGGCAACAACAAAGAAGCACCACAAAAAAAACTACTTTATTTCGCACTCGATAGTGAAGCGGTGAGAAACGCAACGCAACGGAACGTCAATGAGTGAATAGGAACGTAAATGCAAAGGGACGGTTGGACATGTAGCAGCGTGAAAGATTCGATAGGAGTCAGGCATCAGAAAGCAAGAGGGAGGAGGGGGATAATACGTGGAGCATTGGCAATCAAAATTGTATTGCTTGCCGAGGTACACAAGAGTTAGAACCTGGCGAGTAGAGTACTTACAAGAGCATCTGGTACAACACAAACTCCTTCCTCCCCTCGCCCCCGTTTGCAGCCCCCAGTGCACAGTACATAGCCATTTACTTCAATTGTGTGTTTGCTTTTCATATCGTCACTTTTTTTTTGAAATACGGGATAAATGTGTACAGGTGTCAGTGGGGGAAAATGATGGAGTACAATGAAAAATAAAATGGTAAAGTACAAGAGGTGTCGCTAGAGTCGGATCGTGACTCCACACGCGTGGTGTGTGTGGTGTATGTGTTGCTGTGTACGGGCAATAGGATGTCCTTCTCGAAACAGCGCCTCTACATAGCGCATCGCATCACCCCCAGCCAGAAGACGAGTGGCAGTATTGCTAAACACACGTATGCACAAGCTTTTCCAACGGATAAGTGAACACGCGTAAAGGGAAGAAAACGAGAAACGACACAAAAGGAACAGCAGACGCTTGCAGAGTTCACATACACGCACGTTTTACTTTTCTCTTCGTCCTTTTATCCATTCATCGTCGTGTCATTGCGACATGGCACCAACCGCCTAGCCACCGGCACCACCAATGTTCAGACGGATTGCCGCACCGCGCGTGCGACGGCGGCTGGTGGTACCGCTGAGGTCCGACACGAAGGAGTGGGTCAGAGTCATTTGGCTGGCGGTTGATCGACGCTGGACGGACACGGCGTGGTTGATGTCGTGTGTGGGCAGCGGTGGCGGCGTAACGAGGCCGCCGCTACCCTCACCCCACCGCTGCGGCGACAGAGAGCGCGCAATCGAGTCGGAGGGGCGGCGCATTTGGTGGCGCCGGGCCGCGCCACACGACACCCACTCCATCGTGTTGTAGCCGTTCGCCACGACAACCTCCAGGAACTGCGCGGGGCCGACGATACCGCCGTGGTGGACGCCATCGCCATGTGCCGCATCGGGGGCGCTCGCCGCCACCGGAGTCACTGTGGGGGTCGCTGCGGCAAAAGGGGCGTCTGACACCGTTTGGGGAGTGGACAGCACCTCCGGCGTGGCGCGGTTGCGAACACTGCAGGATGGGCTGCGTGGCTGCGCGGAGGCGGGGACAGGCGTCCCGATGGGCTCGCGCTGGTTCGGCGACGCCAGCAGGACATCCACGACGGCACCACTGGGCACCGGTGGTGTCGTCGTGGCGGCCAGTTTGACAGAGTTGTCCTGCAGCTGGCGGGGCGTCTCCATGTCGTAGGTGTCCTCATCCCCATCGTGGTCCGCCCCACCCACCGCCGGCGCCGGCGCGTCGGTAGCTGGCGCGTAGTAATAGAACTCTGCGCCGGCCGCCCCAGGCGAAACGCGCAGCTGCGCCGGCCGCGAGAAGAGCGAGTGCCGGCGCCGCTGCTGACGGCCCGCGTCGACGCCCCGCCGGCGCGCGTTCTGCCAGCTCTCGAGACGCCGGATGCGTCTGTCAATGGCCGGGGTGCCCATGTCCTCGGAGGCGGAGCGGTCGTGTGGGGGGGCGAGGGGGTTTTGGGCCTCCACCTCCGCCCTGCCCGGGCCGTTGGGGGACGCCGTCCTACTCGCGGGGTCCGCGTGGGAAGGGGCGGGGCACAGAGAGCGCGAGACATAGTCGCGCACCTTTTCGTTGATCGCGCCAACGTGCAGCTCCACCTGCACAACGCTGCCTGTCCCAGGAGCGGGCGCGGCGGTTGCGGGGCTGGAGGGACCGGGGGCGAGGGAGTAGATGGCCCGGTGGTAGGTGCTGCCCATCCCCAGGTCCAACACCGACGACCTGTCGCACTCCACCACCCGCCCCGCGGAGAGCATCGACTGCTCTGTGGAGGCCGCCCCGTCACCGCGGACGCTGTGGCTCGGGGCGGAGAAGACGTCGCACATGTCGTCGTCCCAGTGCGCGTCGTTGTAGCGATGCACGTACACCACACGGAAGCTGCGCTCCTCCTCTGCGTAGTGGTGGTCATGGTCGTGGCCCTCCTCGTGGTGCTCGTCGGCCGCCGTCGCCCCAGCAGCCACCGACGACGCACCCACCGACACAGGTTCCCCTTCTACATCGGCGCCGGCTGGCTGGCGCTGCTGAAACAGCATCTTTGATACACTAGCCAGCTCCTCAGGGCTGAGGGGCCGCGACGACAGAAGTGTCGGTCCCGCCGACGTGCCGCAGTCACTGCTGCCATCACCCGTCAGCGTCGGCATTGTCGACGCCCGTGCAATGTACACGCCGCTATCGCTGCAGCGGCTGCCGTTTTCTGTCGCCTCGCTGCTGTGACGGACACAACTCCTGTCGCGCATCGCCGACCACGTCGCAGCAGCACCGCTGCCCACCTCGCTCGCCGCGCAGTGGCACGCGGCCGCCGACGCGTCGTAAACGGGCGACGTGTCGTGCCGGTCCGCGGGCAGTGCGGCCGAAGAAGCACTCCTCAGCCCCTCCAGACGCTGCTGGTAGGTGGACAGGGACGGCGACGCGTCAAGGCGGCGCAGCACCTCCACCGGTGGGGGGATGTAGAAGCCGTAGGAGGGGAGCGGTGGGGGTGGGGTGGCGGCGGATGTGGTGGGGCTTGCCGCCGCCTCAAAATCCGACGACAGTGCCGCCGACCCCTGTTCCTTTCCTGGGGTCTTTTTAAGACCCTTCGGAGGGCATTTTTTCACCTGCAGCGGCATCTGCGTTGGCGTCGCGGAAGCAGCAGAGGGGCGGCCCGCAGTCGCTGCTGCAGTAGTTCCGGGGCGGGACTTCCGGCAGACGGTGCTCAGCCGCCCGCCCGCAGCGCCGGACTTCACCACAGAGGGCTGCCGTGACGGCGTGACAGAGGGCCGCATCGTCGATCGGCCCTTCGCCTCCGCGACGCTGCCGCCTTTGGGGGTTTTGGGGCGCCCACTCGGCGCCCTGCCGCCGGTCAGGCGGGTGCTGATCCGGTCACCCGCCCCTGGCGCCTTCTTCCGTCGCTTCTTCTTCCGCGCGCCGGCCTTGTGCTCCAGCTTGAGAGAGTCCTCCAGCGAGGCACCGGTGGCGGTGAGCGCCGTCTCTGTGATTTCGAGGATAGCGGTGCCGAGGGCGTGGATGCGGGTGCGAAGCACGTCCACAGGGTTCGTCTGCATCGTCGCCATCTCCGACAATGTGAGGAGCTGCGGCGACTCGCACGACAGATCCGACAGCTCAGAACCAGTGTCGTCGTCGTCATTGTCGTCGGTGTCGTCGTCGTCGTCGTCCCTGGCGCGGCTGCGATCACTCACAGGGGCAATGGGCCGAGGGGAGTCCGTGTCGGGGGTGCGGTCGCGCCCCACGCCGCCTCCTGGTGCGCTGCCGGACCGATCTGTCGCCGACGATGAGCCAGCCGCATCGTACGGCGTGCTGGATACGGACGGCGGTGTGGCCGGGGTGAGCGGCGCAACGTCCGGAGTGGTGTTCACGACGTGACCGCCGCATTGCTGCGTCTCGGCGGTAGTCGCCGGCTCGCCAACAGTGTTCGTGCGTGTCACCGTCACACGGTACGGGACTCCGGAAGATGAAGGAGAGTCCATCAGTGCGCAAATTGCGCCGAGCGTTTAAGTATGTGTGTGTTTTTTATGTGTGTATGTCGCTAACCAATCAAATGATGAATGGAGGGGGAGGGGTATGGCGTTTCAACTACGATGATGTCTAGAGCACCGAATTTATAGAGTAGCTTCAGAGAACACAATGCGCAATGCGGCTATTGTGTGGGAAGAAGTGAAAGAGGGATTATAGGGAAATAATGTAAGGGGATTGGGAGAGTGAGAAAAACGAAATTTGAAGCAAGCTTTACAGTTACGAATCGAAACAGAAACAAAAAGTGGAAGAAATTTAAAAATCGGTTTGTGTAGCAAAAAAAAAGAGGAAAGAACAGCACAGATGTAGACAGCGGGAGAACCCGGCAGGGAAAACAGGGAGATGGGGGGGGGGGGAGTGACTGTCAATCTAGAAAAAAAAAGCAACGAAGAGGTGAAATGATAAAAGTAAGATATAAGTGGGGCTTCACGCGCAATCCTCGTCGACTGCTTCTCGAAACCCAGAAACACCTTTACGACTACTGACACCGCCAGCGGTGGATTGCGAGAAAGAGAGGTGCGTGACGAATGTGCACGCACGACAGGGGAGAGGAGGGGGGGGGGTAGGAGAGGAGGGTGGAGAGGAATGAGGGGTGCACACTTTGAGAGCATTCGCGTGCGCATGCAAGAGCGACTGTATGGGTCATGGGAACAAGTGACTGCGAGAGGTATACGGCTTTAGACACGCTACTCATTTCAGCCACCCCCAACTTTCCTATAGCAGACCAAGAACGCTATAAACGTCATGCCCAGTTTGGCGACACCCGGGAGTGCAGTTTCTTTTATTTGTGGGGCATGTAGTGTACAGGACAGAGATCCCTGCCGGTAAGCGTCGCGCCCTTCCAAGGGGGTGCGCGTAGCGATGAAAACAAGCCAGGGTAGGAGGGCGAAAAGGCATAAAAAGAACATACGTTCGTGGGAAAAGACCAGCAATGACAAGTTGCGTTAAGTCAAGCGAGACGGAACAGGAAACGCAACGCCGCGAGTATCCACAGATGTGTAAATATAATATAACGTAAGAGGTGGCATGTATGTGTGTGTGTGTGTGTGTG